>JAZDUH010000133.1:2332500-2430000 GCA_036419115.1 Scarus forsteni | reverse complement strand
GTAGCAGCGCCTTCAGTTTATAGTGCCCGATTCCTGAGGAAGGCCCAGTAAGGGCCGAAACGTTGTCAGGGCACCTTTCTTTTTGAATTTTTTTTAAAAAATATTTCATTTGTAATTAAAAACAAATTTAATTTAATTTAAAAACATTTATTTTTGAAAAAAATTAATTCATTTCATTTTATTATTTATTTTTTTTGCTAAAAACAACAAAAAAACAAAAAAATAATTCATTTCATTTCATTTCAATTTATTTATATATAAAAAACAAAACTAAAAACAAACAACTATTTACACCCATATGATGGGGCCATCAGATGATGGTTGGACTACGGTCCACTATGGCCGACGGCGCCGCCAACGTCAGCCACAGGGGCGCCAGGCCGACTGGAGCCCTTATGGACGGCAGTCCACGGGTTGGAGGACCCGTGCATTTCCTGCTGCCTCTGGGTGGGGACGGCCTCAGGCTTGGGGCCCTTACCCTCCTAGAGGGCGGCAGGGCCAGCCCTTTTACCCTAACCCCTGTGGATGTGAGGTAATGAAGACAGCTGTGGAAGTCGAACATGTTAAAACAGTGAACAACCTCAGCTATGCAGAAGCAGTGAGAAGGGTGCAAGGCCAAAGAGGAAGACCAAAACAGGAGACAATCAAGTTGCCACGAACACAGCCAGATCAGACAGTGGAAGTAAATGCAGGACTGACGATGGATAAATTGGTTTTGTTTATGGCATATGTGATCAACTGTACGGATCAGGTTAAACAGAAGAGTGAAATAATAAAGATAATTGTGAGAGCAGCTGAGAAGGGTTAGGGCGTCACAGATGTGTCAGCAGGTGAACAGAAAACTAGAAGGGGATGGAAGGCAGTGTTGGGATCCATGTGCCGACTAACCACCTCACCCCCCAGGTTTCACACATAGGTGTGAACCCTCTGATACGAAAAATAAGACCCTGCTCTGGTATGCGGTCTTGCTCAGTCTCTCTTTCTGAATCATGGAGTGAAGGGGACACAGCTTCTCTGTCTCAGCCTGTACAAGAGACACCGAACCTCTCCGGTCTCTTCTCAGGAATAAAACTCAAGAGTTTTTCCACAGTCCTGCTCAATGCAGACTGTCGCACCACAGGCGACACAAGGTGCTTAAGGAACAGGAGTCCCTGATCCAAAACAAGAAACAACACCACAGAGTTAGCATCAAGCTGCTAACTCAAAGGACAAAGGAGCAACCAGTGGACTTAAGAGCCAGGAGCTGGAGGGACAGACCGGCCTGGGACCCACTGAGAAAACCACTAAAACTTGCAGAACTGGACTTTGCAGAGCAGAACTGAAACAGACACCTCTTCCTCCCATGGACTTGGTAATATAACCGGGCCTTACAGAGTTTAGCATAGCATGGCTAAGCACAGGACTATTCAGTTTTACAATCATGGCATTGCTTTATGGATATGTTCTTAGAGCTTTAAGCAATCGTTAACTTCTGCATAGTTTAACATCACTTCATATAGAGGAATCAATCTAACACATAGAGACCATTTCTAACCTGGACCACTCCCCATGTGGTCCTGGTTGTAAATACCTTTGAGCCATGCGGTATTAAGAAACCCTCTAGAGGCAGCTATCTTGCCTTTGTCTGTTACACACACACACACACACACAAACATTTTTTTGTTTGTTTTTGACTGACTGTATGAATGCATATTCACTGGGAAGCTACAAATGAATTGCCCCTTGTGGGATAAATAAAGTTGTCTGAATCTGAATCTGAAACACACACACACATATACACACACTCACACACACCTAGACATAGGACTTAGGTTAGGTTACATATTGTATGTTTACATGTTTTGTTTGTCAGTAAATGATTTTGAACACAAATCAGTTGCTGGTCTGTTCATGTTCTATAACCAGGGGTGCACATAACTTTTTTGGCCTAGTACTCAGGGGAGCACCTGGAGATGTTACTAGGTGCTCACCAAGCACATGAGTTGCGACCTGCCCCGCAGGATGGATGAAAAAGGGATACATGGTCGAATAACTTATGGCAAAAACATCATTTCTTCATAATCGAAGATGAATTAACAAACTATGATGCGCGTTACTCTGTAGGATCAGTAATGTAAGTGAGTGGATGTGTATGGTGTAAGGATGCTGGATGCAAAACAAAAGTAACGAAAAATGAGTAATCATTTAAACTGACATCTCTTTATGCACTGAATGTCTTTTCTGTAAACTCTTAAATCAACTGACATCTTTTTAAGCATCAGATATATTTTTCTGTAAACACTGAAATCAACTCTGCTCTTAAGCACCACCAAATGTGTTGTCTGTAAAAACTGAGATAAACTGACTGCTCTTTGAGCTCAGTTTGCCTAAAGCTAAAACCAATGCTACAAGCTGGACATCCTCATCATCACTGCTCTCACTGCTTTCAACCATGTCCTCAATTTCAACCATGTCCATGGTAGCCTTGGTAGAGGATGTAGGCCTACTCCTCCCCCCCGGTTGAGCCTGTGATCAGCTGTTTGCATCTACAAGTCAACAACAGGCTTTGGGTCAAAGCTCTCTGTTGTCATCTTGGACATGTGGATGTGCATCAGGGATGAGAGGCGAGAGTCTGACAGGCAGGATCTGTATTTGTTTTTTATTATATTGAGGTGTGAAAATCCTCTCTCACATGCAGCACTGCTCAAGGGCAGTGTAAGGGACAACATGATTACTTTCCAAATGTTGGAGCAAGTCTCTGGGTTACTTGTTTTCACTATTTTGACCAAGTCATTCAAAGAGGAGAATGCTAAACGTTTGGCTGATTGTTTTAACTTCATCCACTCTCTCAGAGTGGAGTCTCTGTCTACAGACATGCTGGCCTCATAATTCTGGAGGATGCCACCAAGTGTGGCGTTGCCAAAACTGTGGAGGTCTTTCATTTCCTGAGGCCAAGTTGGAGGATCAAAAATTAAAAACTTGATCACACGATTTGAGGGATTCATATCTACTTTAAAACTCCTCAATTAGAGCTCTCAGTACATTATTTTTGTCCCTGTCAGCATCCACATTTGCAACAGCCTCTTGTACTGCTGATCATCGCTGTCAACTAAAAGTGTCAACTGTCCAATAGCTACCATGAGCTCATCTTTGCATTCACCAATAGTCAGTTTATCTTGCTGAAACTTGAGAGAGAGGGACTGCAAGACTTTTCCAGTGTCAAGCATGTTGGCAAGGAAACAGTGAAAACGCTGTGTGCATACATGTTTCAGGTCACTGTCAACACTTGTAGCCAGCTGAATTTAAATGGCAGGTAACAGTCTCCATATTTTCAGTACAGTGTCCTGTCTCCATGCAGACCATCTTATGTAGTGAAACTTTCCCAATTTCACAAAGGCAATGGCATTGTCATCACACAGTTTCTTTAGTTGTGCTAACCCCCCCCCCCCCCGTAAATAAAAGCTTAGCACCTTGACAACAGAGCGATTAAAAGACTCACAGTACGGCACCATGCGATCAGTTGATTTAGCGCAGTTCTCCAGGGTGTGGGCGGTGCACAATACGTGCACAAGGGCATCCCCGATGAACACCCTCTCACGTAGTTTAGGAATGACGCCGCTGTATTTTCCCACGTTGACAGCTGCTCCGTCTGTGCACACTGAGACCAACTTAGTCCTACACTCGTCCGTTAATCCACATTTATGGAAAAGTTGCACAAGTCCATCCACTATGTCCTGCGCTGTTCGCTGCGACCCCAGATTAATTAGTCCAAGGAAATCTGAGCTGTACTCTCCGTCGCTTGACACCAACACAATGTACACAATTTCCAGCTCTGTTTTATTTTTGTCTTCTGAGCCGTCAAAGAGCAGACCAGAAAATTCAGATGCTTTTAATTTTACATGCAGTTATGAGCTGATTGTTTTAGCTATTGTCTCCATGATTCGGGTTCCCCCCTCACGTGAGTGATAAGCAGTCCCGACATTAACGCTAAGTCTTTGTAACAGCGGAACGTCCTCTTCAAAAGAGCACATAGGATGTGCATGTTTGGCTTTGTGAAAGGCCAACAAAAATATATTAGACAGTGCCTGACGCTAATCATTAATTTTGTCCTGCCACCTGTCCAGAGGGCAATTCCGATCCTGGCTGCTCCTCCTATTATCAGTTGTTTGCACTATGTTTACGTGCTCTTTGCTTTTCTCATGCTTTTCAAAAGGTGGATGACTGAAATTCTTTGTCCCCATATAAAAGGCGCTGCTTTTATCAGCCAGACTAGGATGTTCGTGGCATATTTTGCACTACATCACGGTGCATTTATCATCGGTTTGGAGCCAACCAACTTCCTGAAGCCACTTTCCGCGAACACTCTTTTTTTGTGTGGCTCAGGTGATGGTTCAGTCTGTTGTCTTTTTGGAGGTGGCAGAACACAAAAATAGTTACTTAGTGGGGCTTGCTTCTTGGACATTTTGATGAGCGCTTCCTCTCTAAGCGGTCCCAGCTTTTGGTGCGCAAGAGCGCTTCAATGTGTCTGATGTGCTGCCCAGCATGCATTAATGCATGCGCACTCGGCACCAGTAGTGTGCACCCCTGTCTATAGGAATGAATCTTGCCAACATCTTCTCTGCAGAACTCCAAATCCTTTAACTTTGATTTACAGTTCATTTGTGTGAGGAGCGTTCCTGATCTAAGCAGTCTCCCCCCTCTCCTCTCTGTGTGCACTCATCACAGCCGCACACCTGCAGCTCATGGCCTCATCAAGCTCCTTTAAAGCCCGCTGGAGGACATTGTGTGAGCGTCGGTGGATTTCCGCTTCCGGTGTGGTTTGTTACCCAACTCTATCGACTGAATCTCTTGTTCACATTTTTGCATGTTGGCTTTTGGCTTTTTTTGTCTGCTCTCTGATCCTGAGGAGTTTTTTGTGTGTGTTTTTTGCTGGACGCTCCCTGGGGTCATTACTTACCTTATCCTCTGGTCTTTTCTCCACAGTGACTCCCACCAGCCATTCCCCTTTAATTCACTCACCGTCCAAACTGGATTGTCATTCCTACCATTCTGCCTGTGTTCAATAAAATTTCTCAAAACTTTTTATCTGTCTTCAGCTTTTGGGACCAACGTTTTTTACTCCGGAGCAATCCGTGACACATTTGGTAACTTTGGTTATTTTGATTAAATTAATTATAAATCATGGTTCCAAATTAAGAGACAGTAACCTTAATGAGACTAACTTAATAAATTGACTATCATTTTGGGTGGTTCCTCGATGTTGAATGTAAATTAAACCTCATTAAATAATTTAAATAATTTTATGGATAGCCAATATTATTAAGTAAAACAGTGAATAGTTGTCCACTGATCATACAGCACAACAGCAGGATAGTCAGGAGGTAGGACAACCTGATTATATTGCAGTGGAATGCATGAAGTCTGTTAGCAAATGGTCAAGAACTGAAAGGATTCATCACAAATTATAAACAAACATGTATTAAAGAAACTTGGCTAAGAACTAAACTAGATTTTGTTATTCATGGTTATGATAGTATTCGCAGAGACAGGAAGGAGGGCAGTGGGGGAGGAGTTGCAATATTTGTAAAGCAAGGAATTCAATATCCAGTCTTGGGAAATGGATCAGGGTTAGAATTCACCAAAGCAGAATTATGGACAAACAAAGGAAAGATAAAGATTGTTAGCTTTTACAATCCATGTGACAGGCTAACATCTCTGCTAATGTATGAAATTGCCATCGACTGGGGAGAGAGAGTGATATTGTATGGAGATTTTAATAACCATAATAGCTCATTATGGGGTCATTGTAATATTGAAAATGCCTTAGTGATTGAGGAATTGATGGAAGGTAAGAATATGGTGTGCTTGAATAATGGTAGTGGTACAAGAATAATTACTCTGTACCATATGGAAATGGTACAGAGTCAGCAACAGATTGTGTACATGGCATGTAGTTAAAGGGACCACCATAGGAAACAACCATTATTCTATTGTAACTGAAGTGGGAGTAAGAGCGGAGAAGGATGATTTTGGTGGTTTAAAGAAGTGGGCATTTGATACTGCTGACTGGGTGAAATTTCAATGTCTTAGTGATCAAGGCATTGTAAAAATTGTTATCTATGAAAGTGTTAATAATTTAAATTTTTCTGTTGTAGAGCTATCCTAGAGGCAGCAAAGCAGCCTATTCGAGAGAAAGAGGGTAAGTACAAGAAAAACAATGTGCCATGGTGGACAAAAGAATGCAGTAAAACAATTAAAGCCCGAAATAAGGCATTTAAGATGTTAGAGATCACAGTTTTCAAAATCTAATTACTTATAAAAGACTGCAAGCAAATGTAAAGTGAACTTATTAAGACTACAAAAAAGGAATATCGGAGAAGTTTCTGTTAATCAGTTGGAAGAGAGAAGGGAATTGATAAAGTGTGGAGAATGAATGGGGATAAGTGGGTATCCAGTTCTGAATGATGGTGAACAGACAGCAATAAGAGAGCAGGAGAAAGCAGAAATGCTGGCAAAAACTTTTGTTAAAGTACACAGTTCAGACAACATGTGTGAAGAAGGGAAAACAGGAAGGGAAAGGACAGTAGCAGAAAATGAAGAGATACAACAACAGGATGATGAAATTGATGATTTACTAAATCAACCTTTTACAAGGACAGAATTAAACAGAGTATTGAAGAAAAGAACTATGTCAGCACCAGGTAAGGATCATCTGTGTTATATTATGATAAACCATCTAAGTGAAACATCTAAAGATGTTTTAATTGAGTTGCGTAACAAAGTTTGGGAGGAAGGAAAGATGCCAAGAAGCTGGAAGGAGGCAGTGATGTAGTGTTTGTATTGTGTGGGTCCAACAAACACACCATTTAACTTGAAGCGGATCACTTTATAGAAGTAACTTCAGGTTTTAACATTAACAGGTTCCAGCATTCGTTTCCCATGAAGCTCAGCTCATTGTGTACACACATACTGGGCATGCTCTAACCAATGTCTCCCCCTGCTGGCCAAACTCATAACTGATGCAAATAACATTTGCTTATATCATTACATCTCCCTTTCTCAAAATAGAAGTATCAGACTTTTACAATGAAATCATAACCATGCTGTACACATAACAGTTTTTGTTTTTTTTTTCAAAAAAAGTGTATCAACAATATGGCAGGACACCATAACCTTATTACTGTTCAACCACAGAATGAAACTACAGTAAACTTTACTAACTAACAATGCTCTTTAAAACAGCACCACAACAACCTGTCCTTAGATTTGTTCAATGAGTCTTTCTGGAGGTTTAGCATGTCTGGATGATCTTCTGATGATTTGCTCTGGATTTTTATTTGGTACCTCATCCTCAGATATTGGACTCTCCTGTGTATGCTGGAGTTGTTCAGTTGCATCAGCCCTCGAAGTTGCTGTGTCTGGTCCCAAGAGGTCTCTACGATTCCGTCTTAGAATTGCACCGTCTTCAGTCTGGATGGTGTATGACCTCGGTTTAACCTCCTCAAGAATCTTTGCTTTTTGCTCCCATGTGTTTGTCTTGTCCTTCATCCTCACTTGGTCTCCAGTTTGAAGTTCGGGTAGTTTTTGTGTTCCTCGATCATAATAAAACTTTTGCTTTGCTTTTTGTTGCTCTTTAAACCTCTTCAAGGTCTCACCCTCCTGTGTTTTCAGCAGGTCCTCCCGGATAGGTAAGTGTGATCTCAGGCGACGACCCATAAGGAGGTGTGCTGGAGACAAACCACATTCCAGCGGTGTTGTGCGGTAAACAAGAAGGCTGTGGTAGAAATCAGCTCCGCTGTCTTTTGCTTTGTACATCAGTCTTTTCACACTGAACTGACTTCTCCACCAGACCGTTGGACTGCAGAAAATGAGGACTAGATGTAGAATGCACAAAGTTCCATTCTTCAGCAAAATGTCTCAATGCTGCATTAGCAAACTGAGGCCCGTTATCTGTGAAGACTTCACTTGGCACACCATGTCTAGAAAAACTGGCTTTCATGGCTATAGTCACAGCCTCTGCTGTCGTGGTGTGCAGCCTACAAACTTCTGGGTAGAGTGAATAATAGTCCGTAACTACCATGTAGTCCTGTCCATCACAAACAAATAGGTCAGCACCTACTTTTTGATATGGCCTCTCTGGCACTGGGTGTGGCTTTAGTGGTTCTGCTGGATTGTTTGCTCGATATATCTCAGACATATTGTGCATTTTGACACCTCATTTGTGATATCTTGGTTAATCTGTGGCCAGTACATTACCTCACGTGCTCTTTTCTTACATTTCTCAATCCTGAGATGTCCATCATGGATTTTCTGCAACATTTCTTTCCTCATGCTCTTAGGGATAATGATCTTACTTCCCTTGTAGATAATATCATCCACAACTGAAAGGTCTGCTCTGCAGTTCCAGTACTCCATCAGATCAGGTGAGCAGCCTTGCTTCACTTCAGGCCAACCACCTAAAATGGTTTGTTTCAGTCTGATGAGTGTAACATCTCTGTATCATTTTTTATGAGTTCCATTTTTGCATCTGCAACTGGCAGAGAGCTTGTGATCATGTCCACATAGGCATTTACTTCCTGAGACATTTTACTGCTTGTCTGCTCGTTTGGATCTGCAGCTCTGGACAATATATCAGCTGTGTACATCAGCTTACCTGGTGTGTACATCACATCTAACGTGTAACGTTGCAGCCTGATCATCATTCTCTGAATTCTTAGAGGACAGTCATTCAATGGCTTTCTGAACAAAGGAATAAGAGGCTTGTGGTCTGTTTCAACACTGACTGCTTGTCCTGATACAAACTGGTGGAATCTTTCACAGGCATAACTTATGCTGAGCAGTTCTTTTTCAATTTGCGCGTATCGTGTCTCAGCATCTGTCATTGAGCGCGATGCATATGCAATTGGTTGCCAGTCTTCATACTTTTGTAAAAGAACAGCTCCTAGCCCGCTCTGAGATGCATCTGATGAGATCTTTAGTGGTCTCGCTGGATCATAAAATCTCAAAACTGGTTCTTTAGTGAGCACCATCTTTAGGTCACTCCACGACTTCTCATGTTCATGATTCCACTCCCACTCAGTTCTTTTTTCAGATAGCTGTCTCAAAGGTGCCATCCTCTCAGAGAGGTTTGGTATGAATTTGCCCATGTAATTTATCATTCCATTAAACCTCTGTACATCTTTCTTGCACTGTGGCCTTGGCATGTTTTCAATTGTAGAGACTTTTCTGGGGTCCGGTCTGATACCCTCACTGCTCAGAATGTCTCCAACAAATGTCAGTTCTCTTACTCCAAGCTGGCACTTGTCTTTGTTTAGTTTCAGGTTGATTTTCCTTGTTGCTTCCAGGACATTTTTAAGTCTCTCATCATGTTCATCTTTCGTGCTTCCCCATATTATGATGTCATCCATTGATGTGTCCACACCTTGCAGATGCTCGTAGATCATGTGGATCGTCTTGTGATGCACTTCAGGGGCAGAAGCAATACCAAATGGTAAGCGAAGAAACTTGTACCTGCCAAAAGGACTGTTAAAGGTGCACAGTTTGGAGCTTGCCTCATCCAACTTCAGTTGCCAGAATCCTGATGATGCGTCTATCTTGCTGAAATACTGTGCATTTGCAAACTGTGACATTATTTCCTCTCTTGTTGGCAGTTTGAAATGTTCTCTCATTATGGCTCTGTTAAGATCCCGTGGATCCATACAGACTCTGGGCTTTCCGTTCCTTTTGTCTACAATGACCAGCGAACTAACCCACTCGGTTGGCTCATCAATTTTTTCAATCACTTTTAAACTCTGCATCCTATCTAACTCTGCTTTCAGAGGCTTCTGAAGTGCAAATGGTACTTTTCTGCAAGGATGAATGACTGGTGGTACATTTTTATCCGCTCTGATAGTGTGCTCTCCAGGAAGGCATCCAAGACCCTGAAACAGATCACTGTACTCTGTCATGAGATCATGATAGTTTGTCTCACTTTTGCACTCGACCACATACACTCTTCGTACTAGGTTCAGTCTTACACAGGCAGATAAACCAAGGATCGCTTGAACATTCTGAGTCACCACAATGAATGCAAGTGCATGCTGTTTGTTCTTGTGTGTCACTTTCAGGATACATCTACCTTTTACAGGAATCTCAGATCCAGAGTATCCCTTTACCTTCACTTTTGTTGCATGGAGTTTTGCTCTGGGTGTGATTTTGTTGAATGCAGTTTCTGACATCACATTAGCTTGGGCACCAGTATCCAGTTTTAATGCCATATAAGAGTCATTCACCTTCAGTGTCATAATCCAGTCATCCTCATCCGTGTTATCTTTTGTCACAGAATCAACATAGAGTTCATCTGGGCCACTCTCATTCACGACATGGACTTTACTTTGGTGAGCCTGAGTTTGATTAGTGCAGCATCGGGCAAAATGATTATTTTTATTGCAGTTGTTGCACATTTTTCCATATGCTGGGCATTTTTTGGGAGGATGTTGTGTGCCACATCTTCTACACACTCTTCTGTGTCCCTCTTTAATAGCTTGTTTCGTTTCCTTTTTCACCTAAGGAGTAACATTTTTCTTTCTTTGTGCTCTGTGTGCATCCTTCCTCACCATGTCCACATTGCATGACTCACTGCACAGCTCCTTTGCTTGACTTCTCACAGTTTCTGATGCTCTACATAACATCAGTGCTTTTTCCAGATCCAAGTCCTGTTCTCTCAACAGTCTCTCTCTTAGGCCATTGTCTGGAATCCCACATACTAATCTGTCCTTTATTAATGAGTCTGTTAGCCCTCCAAACTCACATGTTTTACTTCTGTTTCTTAGCTCTGTTGCATACTGGTCGACTGTCTCTCCTGGTTTCTGTACACACGTGAAGAATCTGTGTCTTTCATACGTTACATTTCTCTTAGGGATGCAGTATGCTTCAAACTTTTCTATTATCTGTGCAAGCTTCATTTTATCTTCTTCAGCATGAAACGTGAAGTTATAATACACTTCCAGTGCTTCATCGCCAACGACATGCAGGAACACTGACGCTTTCATTTTATCACTTTTTTCATCACCGCCGATCGCATCTAGGTACAGCTCAAAGCGTTGCCTGAATTTCCTCAAGTTTTCAGCTACATTACCAGTTAACTGAAGTTTCGGTGGAGGTTGTAATCCTTCCATCTTCACCTCGTTGTGTCGGCGTCTTACAACGGTACATAGGCTAACGACGTCCTCGGCTGCTCAGTGTGAGAGCTAGCTTGTTGCTAATATACTCCAACAATGTGGCTTCACTCAGTTACTTCCGTCGACTTGTCCCCTCAAGTCCATCTTCTGACACCATGTACTGTTTGTATTGTGTGGGTCCAAGAAACACACCATATAACTTGAAGCGGAACACTTTATAGAAGTAACTTCAGGTTTTAACATTAACAGGTTCCAGCATTCATTTCCCATGAAGCTCAGCTCATTGTGTACACACATACTGGGCATGCTCTAACCAATGGCTCCCCCTGCTGGCCAAACTCATAATTGATGCAAATAACATTTGCTCATATCATTACAAGTGATAATCCCAATTCCTAAACAAGGAAAAGACCGGACACAGCCAGGGAATTATAGACCCATTGCGTTAACATCCAACATCTGTAAATAATGGAGAAAATACTAAATGATAGGTTAATGTACTATATGGAAAAGAAGGGATATATCAGTAAATTTCAGAGTGGTTTTAGAAAAGGACGTAATAACATGGACCCAGCATTATGTTTGGAACACGATGTCAGGAAGGCTCAAGGAAACAAGTAAAGTGTGTTAGCTGTCTTCTTTGATATTGAGAAGGCATATGATATGATGTGGAGAGAGGGACTGTTGATAGTCATGTAAATTTGGAATAAAAGGTAGGATATATAGATGGATTAAGGATTTTTTATCAGAAAGAACATTACAGATACGGATAGGAAACAAACATTCAAGGCAATATGAGATTGAGAATGGGACTCCTCAAGGAAGCATAATAAGCCCTTTGTTATTTTCCATTATGATCAATGATGTGTTTGATGAGATTGAAAATGGAATGCGCAATTTGGGTGAGGGGGGGAAATATAGACTTTGTCATAAAGAAAATGCAAGAGGCAATAAAAAAAGTTGAAGATTGGTCCGATAAATGAGGATTCAGATTCTCAGTGGATAAGACCAAGACAGTGTTTTTCACAAAGAGAAGAATAGGGAGTGAGAAGAAAGTTTAATTGTATAATAAAGACTTAGAGAGAGTGTTTCAAGGTTTTAGGATTATGGTTTGAGGAAAGACTAACATGGGCAGTACACATTCAAAACATGTAGATGTAAAAAATCTTAAATGATATGAGGTGTTTAGTTGGGAGTGATTGGGCAGCAGATCGAACAGCTATGAAAGCCTTACACACTGGATTAATACGATCAGTGTTTGATTATGGGTGTGTTGTCTATGGATCAGCAGCAAGCAGCAATTTAAAGACACTAGATAAAATCCAACATCAGGCATTATGATTATGCACAGGTGCATTAAAAACAACTCCAACAGCAGCTCTACAAGTAGAAATGGGAGAGATGCCATTAGAAATGAGAAGGACACAGTTAGCAGTCACATAATGGATTAAGTTAAAGGGCCATAATCTGGATCATCCAACACAGAACATTTTAAAACCATGTTGGAAAAGGAGAAAAAGGAAACAAAGTTTTGGGTGGACAGTAAAGCAGAAAGCTGCAGAACTTAAAATAGATCATTTTAACATCACTGTACCATTACCCACGATACAGCCTTGGATACTACCTGATGCCAAAGACAATCTCACACTGTTAGAAAGGAAAAGCAAGGACAGAACATTTAAACTCAGCCCATATAATGTACAAGAATACATAAATGGATATCACAGCTTTGTCTAAATTTACACAGATGCATCAAAGAACACAATTCACAAAGTGGGAGTTGCATTTACAGAGTTTCAGATTAAAGAGGGGAAGAGAATCAGTGAGGGTTTAACGGTTTACAGGGGAAATGGGAGCACTTTTAGGGGCAACGCAGTGGGTAGAAGAAACAAGAGCGTTAAGATTAGTCATCTGGTCGGACTCCAGTTCATCCCTTATCAGTCTACAATACGACAACTCAGTCGACCAGATATTTTAACAGAAATTAAACAAACATTGTACAGGATTCACATGATGGGAATTACAGTCGTGTTTTTATGGATACCTGCACATAGAGGAATCAGAGGAAATGAGCAGGCAGACAGGGAGGAAAAGAAAGCCACAAACTACAGTCCAGTTGATATGGCAGTGGGTTACAGCAGAATGGAGGTGAAGGGTATGGTGAAAATGAGAATTAAAGAAAGGTGGCAAAAACAATGGGAGCACAAAAAAACTGGGAGGTGGTTCGATAGAATAAAAAGGAAGGTTAGAAAAATGAGAAGAACTAGTTTGAATGGAACAATTATATCAAGATTAAGATTTGGACATTGTGGGTTAAATAATACTTTATTTAAAATGGCAAAGCATGAAAGTGGTAATTGTGACAACTGTGAACAACAGAAAACAGTACAACATGATGATACATTGTCAGAAATTTGAAACAGAAAGGAGACAGTAAATTAGTGGTCTCAGGAGAGAAAACGTGTGTTTAGACATAAGAGCCAGAGAGTAAGTGCTACTAGATGTTATTACAGTATCTCAAACAAAAACAGCTGATAGAGAGAATCTGGTCTAGTTCTTATTTATTTTTTAGAATTCATTATTATTATTATTATCATTATTGTATTTATTTTTTTAATTCAAGTTGTTTAGATATTCTGGTCCACACTCATTTGACCAGTAGATGGCGGAAGTGCACCATTTCGATGTTTGCCAACCGCAAAAAAAAAAAAAAAAGGAAGAAGAAGAAGACAGGAAATGACGCAGGCACAGCGGAAGTAACGTAGATCGCACGCGTCCTTCCTGTACAGCACGGTGAGTGTTTTTGTTTGTGTGTTTCTGCATCATTTTGGCATCATTTAGGGTTTAATACCGACACGGTGATCCGGACCAGCGTACACCGTCTTCTGCACGGTAACGACCCGGGAACGTACTTCCGGTTTGTTTACGTGCCTCCGTGCGTCAACGTAGAAGCTAACGGCTAAAGCTAACGTGGGTCCATTGATACCTGCACGGAGTTTACAGAGGCATTAAAGAGAGATTTAACAACATTAAACAAAGATCATAAACACATTAAACAAAGATAATGAAGACAGATTAAACTACGAAGAGAGATTAAACCATAAAGACAAATTAAACAGTAAATACAGCAAACAAAGATCAGACAGATTAAACCACAAAGAGATTAAACAAAGACATAAAAAAACAGATTAAATAAAGACAGATTATACAAAAATTATTGAAAATGAAAAGTGATGATCTGGAGCACACTCGTCATCCTGAAGGTCTTCAGAGCTCCATCAGAAAAGATGTTACTGCCAACAATACATGAGAGAGACATTCAAAATATTAAAGATTATATGTTTATGAATGGGCAGTGTTACAGCTAATGTAAGTGATGTATACATTATTAAGCTTAAAGGGGACATATCATGCTTGTTTCTCCTTTTCACTATGCCAGACTAGGATGCCTGTAAAGCATTTCTGCCCTCAGTACAAGTCATTTAGTTCCTTCATTGCCCCACAATAGCGTTCTCAAAATCCTCATTTTAGGCCATTATCAAGCTCTCGTTGAAACACTCGGATCTGAGGATGACCTAAAGTTACCTCGCAACGTCACAGCCCTTTGTGCTCTGATTGGTCAGTTCTATCGGGGGTAGAGCCAGCCTGTCCTCCTTCTTCTACTGTATTTTCCAGCAGGCTCAAAGCAGCGACCACGTATTGAGTCCCCCTACAGGCCAGAGCTGGTAATGAGTGAGTGTGAGCGAGGGAGTTTTATACCCCTGCTGGTGGATGTGTTCCTCGGTGACGGTTTTGTGGCTAACGGACATCACAGAGGAGGAAGTGTTTTATCAGATTACTCCAATAAAAAGAAAGGTACCTCGTGATGTCACAACGTTTGAAATCTCGCGGACATCTCGCAATGACCTATTTTCAGAGGCATCAAATCTTGTTTTAGGATATCAGAAAAAATACAATATCTAAATTTTGGAAAATGAAGGGGGTGTAAGGTCTTGTTTTCAAATTTATTATATTATATGTAAGTATTAAATCATGCATCAGCATGATATGTCTCCTTTAAAACTTTAAGGATCACTTTACTCTGAATCACAGGTCAAAAACTAGCGTAAATTTGATAGCAGTTATGTAAATAACCCAGAACGCAAAACATGAAACATTTGATGACATGTTAACTTCTGAATATTTAAAACTGAAACGAATTCCCATTCTTCTTTACAAAGTTCTCTGAGCTCTTTGTAAGATCATGGTTAAGATGGCGCCGCGGACAGCCGCCTCGGTACTGCGCTCTCTAGTAGGAGACGCAGACGGGGAAAGCGAGCCGGCGTGCTCGTGAAGCTGAGACAACGGGGCTTCAGCACTGCGCTCCTGGCGATCCACCTCGCCAACGTCCGCTCTCTTCCTAATAAGATGGACGAGCTGCTTCTCTTAAACAGGACAAACAGAGACTTTGGACATTCTGCGGCTCTTTGTTTCTCGGAAACCTGGCTCAATGACTCTATCCCGGGCAGCGGACTTTATCTGCCAGGGTTCCAGCTGCGCTGCGGGATCAAGGCCACGGAGCTGACTGGGAAGTCAAAGGGCGGTGGAATATGCTTCTACATCCACAAAGGTTGGTGTACAGATGTCACAGTGATTAATAGACATTGTAACTCAAACTTAGAGCCCCTCGCGATAAACTGCAAGCCTTTTTATTCACCGCGGGAGTTTTCCTCTTTTATTCTCGTCGGTGTTTACATCCCACCTCAGGCCAACTTGAGCGAGGCTGTGCAGCTGCTGGCAGAGCAGATCACGCGTTTAGAGCAAAAATACACAGACTCTCTGCTTATTATTCTGGGAGATTTTAACAGAGCAAAACTCGACCACGAACTGCCAAAATACAGACAATGTATCAGTTGTCCCACCAGGGACAAAAACACTCTGGATCACTGCTACACAGTTTTAAAGGACGCTTATCACTCTGTACCCCGGGCAGCTTTAGGGCACTCTGACCACTGTCTGGTCCATCTGATCCCAGCTTATAGGCAAAAACTAAAATCTGCCAAACCAGTGGTCAAGACAGTGAAGAAATGGACAAGTGAAGCAAAGCAGGAACTCCAGGACTGTTTTGACTCCACTGATTTGAGTGTTTTTGAAGCTGCAGCCACCAACATAGATGAGCTGGCAGACACTGTGACATCGTACATCAGCTTTTGTGAGGATGTATGTGTGACTACAAAGACCTTCAGGACATACAACAACAATAAACCCTGGTTCACACCTAAACTCAGCCACCTTCGTCGAGCCAAGGAGGACGCCTACAGGAGTGGGGACAGGGCCCTGTACCGGCAGGCCAGAAACACACTGACCAAGGAGATCAGAGTGGCCAAGAGGAGCTACTCTGAAAAGCTGAAAAACAGGTTTTCAGCCAACGACCCAGCATCAGTGTGGAAAGGCCTGCAGGAGATCACCAACTACAGGAGACGCCTAGCCCCCACTGCTGCAGACAACAAAGCCCTGGCTGATGACCTCAACACTTTCTACTGCAGATTCGAAAGGGACCACTTCACACCTTCCCCTCTCCTCTCTGCAGCTACTCTGCCCCCCTGCCACCACCCACTGACAATGAGCCCCTCATCTCAACACCACCACCACCCCCTGGCTCAAGCTCATCCAACCCCCAGATCCTCCAAGTGAGCGAGGAGGAAGTGAACCGGCTGCTGCGGGGACAGAAAACCAGGAAGGCTCCGGGCCCTGATGGGGTTTCCCCCTCCTGTCTGCGAGCCTGTGCAGACCAGCTGGCTCCTGTCTTCACCCAGCTCTTCAACAGGTCCCTGGAGCTGGGTGCGGTCCCCTCCTGCTTCAAGCGCTCCACCATCATCCCCGTCCCCAAGAAACCCACCATCTCAGGGCTTAATGACTACAGGCCTGTCGCGCTGACATCTGTGGTCATGAAGACCTTTGAGCGGTTGGTGTTGGCCCGCCTGAAGACCCTAACAAAGGACCTGCTGGACCCCCTGCAGTTTGCCTACCGGGCAAACAGATCAGTGGACGACGCTGTCAACTTGGGGCTGCATTACATCCTGCAGCACCTGGATCGTCCTGGGACCTATGCACGTGTCCTTTTTGTGGACTTCAGCTCGGCCTTCAACACCGTGGTCCCCCCCTCCCTCTGCTCCAAACTGGCCCAGCTCACTGTGCCTCCTGCGCTCTGTCAGTGGATCTACAGCTTCCTGACTGACAGAACTCAGCTGGTGAGGCTGGGGCAGGCCACATCAGACATTCGGACCACCAGCACAGGGACCCCCCAAGGATGTGTCCTTTCTCCGCTACTCTTCTCCCTCTATACCAATGACTGCACGTCCACGGACGCTTGTGTGAAGCTGCTGAAGTTCGCAGACGACACCACTGTCATCGGTCTCATCCAGGACGGTGATGAGACTGCTTACAGACAGCAGGTGGATCAGCTGGTGCTCTGGTGCAGTCAGAACAACCTGGAGCTGAACACGCTCAAGACGGTGGAGATGATAGTGGACTTTAGGAGACATCCCCCCGCCCTGTCCCCCCTCACAGTCCTCAGCAGCCCGGTGTCCACTGTGGAGAGCTTCAGATTCCTGGGCACGATCATCACGCAGGATTTGAAGTGGGAGCAGAACATCAGCTCCATCTTCAAGAAGGCCCAGCAGAGGATGTACTTCCTGCGCCTCCTGAGGAGACATGGACTGCCCCCTGAGCTGCTGCTGCAGTTCTACACTGCAGTCATCGAGTCCTTTCTGTGCTCCTTCATCACTGTGTGGTTTGGAGCTGCCACCAGGCAGGACCGACTCAGACTGCAGCGCACTGTGAGGACTGCTGAGCGCATCATCGGCGTCCCCCTGCCCTCCATCCAGGACCTTTACTGCTTCAGGACTCAGAGGAGAGCAGAAAACATTGTGAGGGACTCCACTCACCCTGCTCACAGACTCTTTGAACTGCTCCCATCCGGCAAGCGCCTCAGAGCTCTGAGGACCAGGACAAGCCGGCACAGGAGTAGTTTCTATCCGTCTGCAGTTACCATATTAAATAACAAAAACTGTTATTAATACTGGCACCTTCTTAAACAGTTAACTGCACTATGGATCGCACAGTTGCACTTTCCTACCTTCAAATGTAAATATCCCAGTATGCTGTAAATATTCCTGATGCACATTTTATCTCAGCCCTTTTTTACACCTACTTTATTTTATTCATCTTATTTTTATTGTGTCATGTTTATATGTCATGTTTGTGTCTACCTCCTTGTGCTAGAGAAAACAACTGCCGGAGTCAAATTCCTTGTATGTGTTGCATACTTGACAATAAAACCCAATTCTGATTCTGATTCTGAACGTCAAACTCAGAAAAGCACAATTTGGATCTGTACCGACTGAGGCCGCGTCAGTGGGTTAAGCATCATTAATCTTTTTATTAAAACATGTGGATGTATTTTAATAAACACTGCAGCTGTCTCAGCTGATGACCTCTTGTTCATGTTTCACAGATGGAGCTGACACCCAAAGAGAGTGAGGGCGACGGAGCGCAGCAAGGCAAGATGAAGAGGAAACGTGAAGAAGAGGAGGAAGCCTCGCCCACAAAGAATCAGGCCAGTAGCTTTTAATTCAGTATTAAAGAATCATGACATCAACTCATGGACAGTCTAAAATGTTTTTACATCAACACCTTACAGAATGATGAACCACAGTTACAGAGTGAGCGAGAATATCGACTTCACGCATTTATAAAACATGTTATAGACTGAGAAAAGAAATAAACCCTTCTCTAAGGTCTGTTTGCTGGTCCAACCACACAGCTTCATGATTTATTCAACTTCTATCTGCCTATTTCATGATTTATTCAACTTCTATCTGCCTATTTCATGATTTATTCAACTTCTATCCTCCTATATCTCTGTAGAAAAGATGTTTGGTGTCATGTAAACAGTGTTTTATATTTCTGATCCTCTAACATTCTCTTTTCTCCGTCCATGGTGTCTGACCTGATGCTCGTGGCTACGGATTTTACGTAATGACGAACATTTGGAGAAATTTACGTTGGACTGTCGGTGCATTGTGTTTTATTTTGAAACTTCTGGATACTCCACACGTTTACTTCCTGACTGGTGCTTTCTTCACGACAGTGAATTTATGAGGTTTGGAAGCAGCCGCGCAGAAAATAGCAGCGCGTTCAGTGGAGTTTGCCTAATAGACTAGAACGGCGGCAAAGTGCGTTTCAAGGGCGCAGCGCTTCAGCGTTATGTGGAATTATAACGTGGAAGGGTTACGGTTACCCTAACCCAGTTAAGTTTGTCCTGGGCCTTTTTGGATCTAGACTGAAAACATATTTAGGACGGCTTTGGATAGACAGTAGAGTGGTGACACTTGTACTTTATTTTGTTGTTACCTCCGCCAAGGAGGTTATGTTTTTGGGAGAGTTTGTCCGTCTGTCCGTCCGTCTGTCCGTCCGTCTGTGAACAAAATAACTCAAAAAGTAATGGACGGATTTTGATGAAATTTTCAGGAAATGTTCAGCATGGGAAAAGGAAGAACTGGTTCGATTTTGGTGTTGATCTGGATCAGCGTCTGGGAACCATGATGAAAAATTTGATTTTTGTGAATAACTACTGAACTAAAATAGATATCATTATGAATCCAGTTGCGAATGGTATGTTTTCATGGTCAAGGAATCTAAATATTGACATGAAATAAAGGTAGGATTGATATTTATGGTCAAAATGACAATATGGCTGAGGACTGTGGCACTGGCGGAGGTCTGCGCTATCAGAGTGCTTTCTAGTATTTTATGGCTTTTATTGTTTTTATTGATTTTGTTGGTGTTGTTTTTATTTATTCTTTTCTATTTACCATTGATTGTAAAGCACTTTGCTTCACCAACAGGATTGTTTTAAAGGGCTGTATAAAAAAGAACATTTACATTTACACCACATGCTGCACCACACATTGCGCCACACATTACATATGACGATGCACCTGTAAGCTTAATAGTATGCTTCCCCTCAAACTCCCTAAACAATGAAGTGCATGCTGCACATTGACAGAAGTATTTATTACATAAATTGTCATTTCGTCGTAATTGAATATGACACTTATAGATGTTAGCTTAATTGATGCTGTCATTGACTCCTCAGGCGGTCGACCACGGGCAGAAGGTGGCGAGTCACTACAACAGTCTACAGGAAGTCGGTCTGGCTGCTCGCAGTCGCAGTCGAATCTTCTTCATGAGGAACTTTAACAACTGGCTGAAGAGCATCCTCATCGGTAAGTGACTGAATCGTTTATCCTTAAATATAAATCAATTAAAAAGACTCCATGAAAAGTTTTAGGACGTCTGTAGACTGGACCTGCAGCAGGAGGTCTTTATGATAAAGACACACAAGACAAAACTAGATCTGGATTTTAAGGAAAGGACCTCGTCCTGATCAGCATCTGCAGGAAAACATCCAGACTTATTAAATTAAATAGACTTACAGCACATTTATTTACTTTATTTATTTATTACCATTTACCTCTGAAATAAGATAAGATAAACCTTTATTAGTCCCACAGGGGGAAATTTCAGATTTACAGCAGCAGCAGGATACAAGAGAAACATTAGAAATATTTACAAATGAAACTATAGGTAATTAGAATAAAATAGACAATAGCATAAATACAATTCAATGAAATAAATGAAGGAGCATGAGCCTTTCAGCAGTATTAACAATATTAACAATATATAAAAGATCTGAATGAGAATAATTGAAATGAAAATGAAATAATGAAAGAGCATGAAAGTAATGAAATAATGTATAGCATTGTGAAGAAATGTATCCAGGGACATCATGCCAGCTTCAGCAGTAGATCAAACCTGGGGTCACCCTGACCCTAATCACAGAAAGACAGAGGTCAGCATGACCCTAATCACAGAGAGACAGAGGTCAGCCCGGGGTCATCCTGACCTGTTTAAATGGGAACAGTTCCTGGAGCGTTTAAACAGACGTCACGTGCTCTTTCTCCTTAAGGCTGTGCACACACACCAGTCCATTTGTTTGTAACGTCTGTAACGCAGACGGAGTTTGATGTAAAGGAAAAATCTTTTTAGGTGACAGTGTCTCTGTGTAAACAGGCCTCAGTGGTGACTCGAGTTTAAGGATCAGGGTTTGATGGGGCCCCAGTCAGGCCTAGAACCGGCCTATCCGGACCCTCAGGGCTGAAGGAGCACAGATCCAGGTCCTAGAGGGTCCGGTTCAGTCCACGGACACCCGACTGAAACTGAATCATCAGAAAGTTCCAGAGAGTAAACATTAGAGCGAGAGGAAGTAACTGAAGAAGAGCAGAGCGAGGTTCCTGTTAGCCGGCTGAACTCTGAACACATGAGGTGATGGTTCACTTGTTTCACTTCAGTCTGAACACAGACTGACAGTATTCAACTATTAAGGATCTACTTCACTGATCTATTTAACAACAAGCAAAGAAAGAATGCATTTGTTTGTGTCTGTATGATGAAGCCACACCTCTGAACACTGAATTATTTTATGTGAATATTTTATGCTAACATCAGACTGTCAAATTTAAAAAGTCTGAAACCATTTTTTCTATTTTAAGATTTAAGAACAGAACTTAAGAACAGGAGGAGATAAAGTTTATTCTGTGAATAAGGAGCTTGAACTGCTGCAGAGGAGGCGATGGTTCAGTCTGTGCTTCATGTCCAGTTTATTAAACGAACTTCAGACACATAAGGTCACCTTGAGCCTGCTGATCACCTGATGTTTCTAAGTCCACTGTCCACTGATTGACAGGTGTGTTTCTATAGAGGAGTCAGCTGGGCTGAAGAAGAAGTTAGTTTCAGTGTTGGACCTGGGCTGTGGGAAAGGAGGAGACCTGCTGAAGTGGAGGAAGGGTGGGATCAGCCACCTGGTGTGTGCAGGTAACATACGTGATGATCATAGAGGAGCTTATACCGGCTGTGATGGAGTATGATCATGTGTTTATGCAGTCATGGATTATGTTGTTTATGATCATGTGTTTATGCAGTCATAGATTATGTTGTTTATGCAGTCATAGATTATGTTGTTTATGATCATGTGTTTATGCAGTCATACATTATGTTGTTTATGATCATGTGTTTATGTAGTCATACATTATGTTGTTTATGATCATGTTCTTATGCAGTCATAGATTATGTTGTTTATGATCATTTTCTTATGCAGTCATAGATTACGTTGTTTATGATCATTTTCTTATGCAGTCATAGATTATGTTGTTTATGATCATGTGTTTATGCAGTCATGGATTATGTTGTTTATGATCATGTGTTTATGTAGTCATGGATTATGTTGTTTATGATCATGTGTTTATGCAGTCATGGATTATGTTGTTTATGATGTTCAGTGTGTCTGAATCATTACTTAATACGTCTGTTTGTAGATCTGGCTGGAGTGTCGGTGGAGCAGTGTCAGATTCGCTACGACGACATGAAGAGGAAATCTCACTTTAACGAGAAAATCTTCAGCGCTCAGTTCATCACCGCCGACTGCACAAAAGTGAGAGCGTTATCATCTATGCACCTGAGAGTCTTTATTCTACAGCTAGATGACAACATGATTTACAGAATACACGTCAGCGTGTCCAAACTTTTACATCAACACAAACACGAGGAGGCCTGAGCTCCTACTGCTCCTCACTTTACTGTGTGTACATTACAGTTTAGCAGAAATGAAGTCTGGAAAACAAAGAGTCTAAAACCAGGGAGACAAGAGTGAAAAATTTAATAAGACATGAATAAAACTATAAAACAACAGGAAAAAAAACACTGAGCCCCACAGTGAAACTTAAAGAGAATAAATACAATGTAAATGCAAGTCTACACACAGTTCAGCACTGTGCTTGAAGGTTTACTGCTAACATTCGGATGTCTGTGGGTCCACATCACAGTTAAAACCTTAAATGTTTTTGTCTTCTCTGCTGATTCAACATGAACCCTCTTTTATGTTTCTGCTGTAGGGCTGTGTCACAGTAAGAAGAAGAGTTTGTTTTTCTATAGAGGGCTGTGTCACAGTAAGATAGAGAGGCTGTGTCTGGTAAGAAGGTTGTGTTTCTATAGAGAGGGCTGTGTCACAATAAGAAGAGTTGCGTGTGCTAGTAAGAGAGGTTTGTGTTTTCTATAGAGGCTGTCACGTAGTGAAGAGTTTGTGTTTCTATAGGGAGGCTGTATGTCTGTGTAAAACCTTAAGAGTTTGTGTTTCTATAGAGGAGCTGTGTCACAGTAAGAAGAGTTTGTGTTTCTATAGAGAGGAGCTTTGTCACAGTAAGAAGAGTTTGTGTTTCTATAGAGAGGAGCTGTGTCACAGTAAGAAAAAGAGTTTGTGTTTCTATAGAGAGGAGCTGTGTCACAGAAGGGGAGTTTGTGTTTCTATAGAGAGGAGCTTTGTCACAGTAAGAAGAGTTTGTGTTTCTATAGAGGAGCTGTGTCACAGTAAGAAGAGTTTGTGTTTCTATAGAGAGGAGCTGTGTCACAGTAAGAAGAGTTTGTGTTTCTATAGAGGAGCTGTGTCACAGTAAGAAGAAGAGTTTGTTTTTCTATAGAGAGGAGCTGTGTCACAGTAAGAAAGAGTTTGTGTTTCTATAGAGAGGAGCTGTGTCACAGAAGGAGAGTTTGTGTTTCTATAGAGAGGAGCTGTGTCACAGTAAGAAGAGTTTGTGTTTCTATAGAGAGGAGCTGTGTCACAGTAAGAAGAGTTTGTGTTTCTATAGAGGAGCTGTGTCACAGTAAGAAGAGTTTGTGTTTCTATAGAGAGGAGCTGTGTCACAGTAAGAAGAAGAGTTTGTGTTTCTAGAGAGGAGCTGTGTCACAGTAAGAAGAAGAGTTTGTGTTTCTATAGAGGAGCTGTGTCAGTAAGAAGAAGAGTTTGTGTTTCTATAGAGAGGAGCTGTGTGACAGTAAGAAGAGTTTGTGTTTCTATAGAGGAGCTGTGTCACAGTAAGAAGAAGAGTTTGTTTTTCTATAGAGAGGAGCTGTGTCACAGTAAGAAAGAGTTTGTGTTTCTATAGAGAGGAGCTGTGTCACAGTAAGAAGAGTTTGTGTTTCTATAGAGAGGAGCTGTGTCACAGTAAGAAGAGTTTGTGTTTCTATAGAGAGGAGCTGTGTCACAGTAAGATAAAAGAGTTTGTGTTTCTATAGAGAGGAGCTGTGTCACAATAAGAAGAAGAGTTTGTGTTTCTATAGAGAGGAGCTGTGTCACAGTAAGAAGAGTTTGTGTTTCTATAGAGAGGAGCTGTGTCACAGTAAGAAGAGTTTGTGTTTCTATAGAGGAGCTGTGTCACAGTAAGAAGAAGAGTTTGTTTTTCTATAGAGAGGAGCTGTGTCACAGTAAGAAAGAGTTTGTGTTTCTATAGAGAGGAGCTGTGTCACAGTAAGAAGAAGAGTTTGTTTTTCTATAGAGAGGAGCTGTGTCACAGTAAGAAAGAGTTTGTGTTTCTATAGAGGAGCTGTGTCACAGTAAGAAGAAGAGTTTGTTTTTCTATAGAGAAGCTGTGTCACAGTAAGAAAGAGTTTGTGTTTCTATAGAGGAGCTGTGTCACAGTAAGAAGAAGAGTTTGTTTTTCTATAGAGAAGCTGTGTCACAGTAAGAAAGAGTTTGTGTTTCTATAGAGAGGAGCTGTGTCACAGTAAGAAGAGTTTGTGTTTCTATAGAGGAGCTGTGTCACAGTAAGAAAGAGTTTGTGTTTCTATAGAGAGGAGCTGTGTCACAGAAGGAGAGTTTGTGTTTCTATAGAGAGGAGCTGTGTCACAGTAAGAAGAGTTTGTGTTTCTATAGAGAGAAGCTGTGTCACAGTAAGAAGAGTTTGTGTTTCTATAGAGGAGCTGTGTCACAGTAAGAAGAGTTTGTGTTTCTATAGAGAGGAGCTGTGTCACAGTAAGAAGAGTTTGTGTTTCTATAGAGAGGAGCTGTGTCACAGTAAGAAGAAGAGTTTGTGTTTCTAGAGAGGAGCTGTGTCACAGTAAGAAGAAGAGTTTGTGTTTCTATAGAGGAGCTGTGTCAGTAAGAAGAAGAGTTTGTGTTTCTATAGAGAGGAGCTGTGTGACAGTAAGAAGAGTTTGTTGTGGATACGTTCAGCAGAGCTCACCGCAGGTCCAAGACCAGAGTGGTTTGATTCTTTTTTGTCCATGTTAGCGGTTTTTGGTCTCGACTCTGCTTCGCTTCTCGTTTACACAAACGTTTCATCATCATCGTGTCTATGGTACTTCCATGTTGGTTTGAGGGTATCAAAGTTTTAAAGAATTTAAAGTACAGATAAACATTTCTGTTCAGGACAGTTTCGTAATGACCTCTCTTTTTTCATGTCCTGTAAAGTGGAAAGTTTGGAGATACGAGGTGTGCGCCCCGCTAAAACGGTATCTTGATTTTTTTGGACTTTTATGCAGTTCCTCCCATCATGTGGGCCGGGTTAGCCGCTGGGCTGAAGAAGTTATTGATGATAACGGCGTAATCCAAACTGAACCACATTTCAAAGATGACAGAAAGCTGAATGTTTCAGTTCCAGATCTTAACAGAACATTTAAGCCCTGGTGTTACGGATTCACTGGTGCTGGATTAACTGAGGACTGTTAATCAACATGTTATTTTTTAAATTATGTTTGTATGCGAGATGTTACTGAAAGACTTTTCTGAGCACGAAGAGAGAAAACTTGAAACAGACCAGTGAGATTCCTTAAGCTTTTCTGAAAGGTTTTGGTTTTTAAGTTTTTTCTAATTCAGATGTTTCTTCATTTATTGACGACTTTTCTTTTTTTCTGAAACAGGAAGCGTTTGGAGGCGTCAGACTCGCTGTGCTTTGGAAACGAGGTCTTTAAGGTCTCCTTTCAGTCTAAAGGTGTTTATCCACTGTTCGGCTGTCAGTACCACTTCAGCCTCGAGGACGTGGTCAACGTCCCCGAGTTCCTCGTCTACTTCCCTCTGTTTGAGCAGTAAGTTTCTAATCTGACCTCATCGACAAAAAAAACAGGAAGAGGAAGTGATAACAAAAATAAAAGGAAGACGAAGTGATGAGAAAGATGACAGGAAGACGAAGTGATGAGAAAAATGACAGGAAGAGGAAGTGATGAGAAAAATGACAGGAAGAGGAAGTGATGAAAAAAATGACAGGAAGAGAAAGTGATGACAATGAAACCTGCTGCAAGGCAGCACTCCTGGCCTTTCTTTGACATTTCTGTGACTTCTCTCGAGTCTCTCGAGTCCCTAACGTATCTCTTGTGTCTTTTAGCTTGGCACGGCGGTATAACATGCGTCTGGTGTTGAAACAAAGGTTTTCTGAGTTCTTTGAGGAGAAGGTGAAGACTGAGCGTCATCGCAGCCTCATGATGAAGATGATGGCCCTGGAGGTAGACCAATCAAATGTCTTATGGTTAATTAACCAGATAATCAGGTTAACCCTAGAGTCATATAAACCAGATAATCATATTAACCAGATAATCAGGTTAACCAGATAATCAGATTAACCAGATAATCAGACTAGATAGATAATCAGGTTAACCAGATAATCAGGTTAACCAGATAATCAGACTAACCAGATAATCAGACTAGATAGATAATCAGGTTAACCAGATAATCAGACAAGATAGATAATCAGGTTAACCAGATAATCAGGTTAACCAGATAATCAGATTAACCAGATAATCAGACTAGATAGATAATCAGGTTAACCAGATAATCAGACAAGATAGATAATCAGGTTAACCAGATAATCAGGTTAACCAGATAATCAGATTAACCAGATAATCAGACTAGATAGATAATCAGGTTAGCCAGATAATCAGATTGACCAGGTTAATCTAGGGTAGATTTAACAGGTCATCCTGGATTAATTAATCCATGATCTGGTTGCACAAAAGTCAGATAGGAGGAAGTGAAACATGTTTATATTTGTTACCAGGGGGATTTATTCTGTAGCTCTAAGCTGCTCCAGAGCAGGCTTAGATCAGGAATATTTAATCTCATCTCTTTTCTCAGTCAGCAGTACCACAAACTGAAACCAGTTTTTATTCCACTGCCCACCACACACCATTATCACATTCAACAAGACAAAACTCCTAATCATTTAAAAAGTTAATCAGGATGCAAGTGTTCATTCACATTGTTAATCAGGATTAAAGTGTTCATTCACATAGTTAATCAGGATTAAAGTGTTCATTCACATAGTTAATCAGGATAAAAGTGTTCATTACTCTAGATGATCTGGATTAAAGTGTTTATTACTATAGATGATCAGGATTAAAGTGTTCATTCCCCTGTTGTTTGGGTTTCAGACCTTTCCCTGTGACGATGACCAGGCCACGGGCAGCAGAGGAGAGTACAGCCATGCTAAAGAGCACTGTAGCAGGCCGGGAGTCAGACTACCTCTGGTGGGTCTGCAGGGAGCTGTGCCTTCTCTTGGCTTACACCAAGTTAAACTGGTTTCATAGGGTTTGAAATTGTTGAGTCTTATTTAAAATGACTTTGTTTAATCAGACTTGGTCTGATTTAATCCAGTTTATGCTGTTTCACACTGGTTTATACTGGTTTAAACTGGTTTAAAATTCGTAAGTCTGATGCAAACGGACCTTGTTTAATCAAGTTTCCACTGATTTAATCCAGTTTATGCTGTTTCAGACTGGTTTAAACTGGTTTGATCTGGTTTAAACAGGTTTGGCGTTGATCTGGTTTATACAGGTTTGGCGTTGATCTGGTTTAAACAGGTTTGGCTTTGATCAGGTTTAAACAGGTTTGGCTTTGATCTGGTTTAAACAGGTTTGGCGTTGATCTGGTTTATACAGGTTTGGCTTTGATCAGATTTAAACAGGTTTGGCGTTGATCTGGTTTAAACAGGTTTGGCTTTGATCTGGTTTAAACAGGTTTTGGTTTGATCTGGTTTAAACAGGTTTGGCTTTGATCAGGTTTAAACAGGTTTGGCTTTGATCTGGTTTAAACAGGTTTGGCGTTGAACTGGTTTATACAGGTTTGGCTTTGATCTGGTTTAAACAGGTTTGGCGTTGATCTGGTTTAAACAGGTTTGGCTTTGATCTGGTTTAATCTGCACATGCTTTCATGTGTTTCTTCTGTTTTTTTTCAGGGCACACTGAGCCAGTCAGAGTGGGAGGCAACAAGTACGTTTTTACATTTCACTGTTAAAAGTTACTGAAAATTTTTAAAAAACTAGAAAAGCACTCTGAGAGCGCAGACCTCCAACAGCGCCACAGTCCTCACCTATATTGTGATTTTCTCCACAAATATTACTCCTGCCTTTATTTCATCTAAATATTTAGATTCCTTGACCATGAAAACTTACCATTAGCAACTGGATTCATCATAATATCTATTATAGTTCAGTAGTTATTCATGAAAATCACATTTTTCATCATGGTGGATCCAGACGGTGATCCGGATTACTCCCAAAATCGAATCATTTGTTCCTTGTCCCAATCTGGACCTTTCCTAAAAATTTAATCAGTCCATAACTTTTTGGGTAATGTTGCTAACACAGAAACAAACGTAACGTCCTTGTGGAGGTCAAAATAAATCAGCTGTTCATGGAGTTGACAGAATCCACATGTAATTCTTTTTTATTATAATGTGTTCATACAGTGAATTTACATTTTAACTTAGTTTTCAGGTTAATGTAATAAATATAATTAGTCAGTGATAATGATAATTTATTAAATGTGTATAATAAATGTGATAATGAGTCAGTGATGATACATTGTTCTTATATTTGTGTATTAGTGTAATTATATTCAGTCACGATGGTCAGATTGTTTATTAATTGCATAAAGCTGTATAAAATATGATAATTAGTAATGATTATCAGATGTTGTTTTTCCTGAATGTGGTGTTCTGTCTCGTTGCAGGTATCTACCTGGTGTTTGTTTTTCAGAAAATGTCCTGATGCTGTCTGACTCTTCTTTGGTTTATGAACTCCTCGGCTGCACCTCAGCTCCTCTTTCTTCTTTGTTTGTTTGTTTGTTTGTACAGTTTTATCTGATTTGTTTTGGTTTTTTTGCTGTTGTTTTTTAGTCCTCGATGAAATCTGAACAGAGAGAGAAATGAATTAAATCAGTATTTTTAACCTGCTGTCTGACCTTGCGTGTTCTTTTATTTGTAACTACTATTATTTTATTTATTTGTGACTATTTGATTTATTTTTGGTGTATTTGTCTGACTGGAGTAAAAACAGACTTTGCTGATGTTGATGTTTTATCGGGTTCACAGCGCTGACATCAGTTTAGATGAAGGAGTTTAAATATTGTTTCTTTAATCCATAATTTGTCCACTCAAACATTCCCAAAGAAATACCAACATATCCAAACAGCAGTAAGCCCAAGTGTGAAGAACTGACGATAAAAAGTTCAGGATGGAGACTTTGGCCGAATAAACAGGCCTTTGTGTTTCTTTACAGCATCAGAGATGAAATGAACTTTTTTTACACCAACATTTTTTACTTTATGTGAAACACAGCCATAGTCACAGATACACACATACAGGCTTTACATTATAAACATATTTACACATACAGGCTTTACATTATAAACATATTTACACATACAGGCTTTACATTATAAACATATTTACACATACAGGCTTTACGTTCTAAACATATTTACACACATACAGGCTTTACATTATAAACATATTTACACATACAGGCTTTACATTCTAAACATATTTACACATACAGGCTTTACGTTCTAAACATATCTACACACATACAGGCTTTACATTCTAAACATATTTACACACATACAGCCTTTACGTTATAAACATATTTACACATACAGGCTTTACGTTCTAAACATATTTACACATACAGGCTTTACATTCTAAACATATTTACACACATACCGGCTTAACGTTATAAACATATTTACACATACAGGCTTTACGTTATAAACATACGCACATACAGGCTTTACATTATAAACATATTTACACACACACAGGCTTGACATTATAAACATATTTACACACACACAGGCTTGACATAAACATATTTAGACACATACAGGCTTTACGTTATAAACATATTTACACACACACAGGCTTTACATTATAAACATATTTACACACATACAGGCTTTGCATTATAAACATATTTACACATACAGGCTTTACATTATAAACATTTACACATACAGCCTTTACATTATAAACATATTTACACATACAGGCTTTACATTATAAACATATTTACACATACAGGCTTTACATTATAAACATATTTACACATACAGGCTTTACATTATAAACATATTTACACATACAGCCGCTACATTATAAACATTTACACATACAGGCTTTACATTATAAACATATTTACACATACAGGCTTTACATTATAAACATATTTACACATACAGGCTTTACGTTATAAACATATTTACACACACACAGGCTTTACATTATAAACATATCTACACACATACAGGCTTTACATTGTAAACATATTTACACATACAGGCTTTACGTTCTAAACATATTTACACACATACAGGCTTTACATTATAAACATTTCACACATACAGGCTTTACATTATAAACATTTACACATACAGCCTTTACATTATAAACATATTTACACACATACAGGATTTACATTATAAACATTTACACATACAGGCTTTACATTATAAACATATTTACACATAGAGGCTTTACATTATAAACATATTTACACATACAGGCTTTACGTTATAAACATATTTACACGCATATAGGCTCTACATTATAAACATATTACCACGCATACAGGCTTTACATAAACATATTTACACATACAGGCTTTACATTATAAACATTTACACACATACAGGCTTTACATTATAAACATATCTACACACATACAGGCTTTGCATTATAAACATTTACACATACAGCCTTTACATTATAAACATATTTACACACATACAGGCTTTACATTATAAACATTTACACATACAGGCTTTACATTATAAACATATTTACACATACAGGCTTTACATTATAAACATATTTACACACATACAGGCTTTACATTATAAACATTTACACATACAGGCTTTACATTATAAACATATTTACACATAGAGGCTTTACATTATAAACATATTTACACATACAGGCTTTACGTTATAAACATATTTACACACATGCAGCCTTTACATTATAAACATATTTACACATACAGGCTTTATGTTCTAAACATATTTACACATACAGGATTTACATTATAAACATATTTACACATACAGGCTTTACATTCTAAACATATTTACACACATACAGGCTTTACGTTATAAACATATTTACACATACAGGCTTTACGTTCTAAACATATTTACACATACAGGCTTTACATTCTAAACATATTTACACATACAGGCTTTACGTTATAAACATATTTACACGCATATAGGCTCTACATTATAAACATATTACCACGCATACAGGCTTTACATAAACATATTTACACACATACAGGCTTTACGTTATAAACATATTTAGGCATACAGGCTTTACGTTCTAAACATATTTACACATACAGGCTTTACATTCTAAACATATTTACACACATGCAGCCGCTACATTATAAACATATTTACACATACAGGCTTTATGTTCTAAACATATTTACACATACAGGCTTTACATTATAAACATATTATCACACATACAGGCTTTACATTATAAACATATTTACACATACAGGCTTTACATTATATATTTACACATACAGGCTTTACATTATAAACATATTTACACATACAGGCTTTACATTATAAACATATTTACACATACAGGCTTTACGTTCTAAACATATCTACACACATACAGGCTTTACATTCTAAACATATTTACACATACAGGCTTTACATTATAAACATATTTACACATACAGGCTTTACGTTCTAAACATATTTACACATACAGGCTTTATAAACATATTTACACATACAGGCTTTACATTATAAACATATTTACACACACAGGCTTTTATTATAAACATATTTACACACATACAGGCTTTACATTATAAACATATATTTACATACAGGCTTTATTATAAACATATTTACACACATACAGGCTTTACATTATAAACATATTTACACATACAGGCTTTACATTATAAACATATTTACACATACAGGCTTTACATTATAAACATATTTACACATACAGGCTTTACGTTCTAAACATATTTACACACATACAGGCTTTACATTGTAAACATATTTACACATACAGGCTTTACGTTCTAAACATATCTACACACATACAGGCTTTACATTCTAAACATATTTACACATACAGGCTTTATGTTCTAAACATATTTACACATACAGGCTTTACATTATAAACATATTTTCACACATACAGGCTTTACATTATAAACATATTTACACACATACAGGCTTTACATTATAAACATATTTACACATACAGGCTTTACATTATAAACATATTTACACATACAGGCTTTACATTATAAACATATTTACACACATACAGGCTTTACGTTATAAACATATTTACACACATACAGGCTTTACATTATAAACATATTTACACATACAGGCTTTACATTATAAACATATTTACACATACAGGCTTTACATTATAAACATATTTACACATACAGGCTTTATGTTCTAAACATATTTACACATACAGGATTTACATTATAAACAAATTTTGACACATACGGGCTTTACGTTCTAAACATATTTACACACATACAGGCTTTACATTATAAACATATTTACACATACAGGCTTTACATTATAAACATATTTACACACATGCTGCCTTTACATTATAAACATATTTACACATACAGGCTTTACATCATAAACATATTTACACACATGCAGCCTTTACATTATAAACATATTTACACATACAGGCTTTATGTTCTAAACATATTTACACACATGCAGCCTTTACATTATAAACATATTTACACATACAGCCTTTACATTATAAACATATTTACACATACAGGCTTTACATCATAAACATATTTACACACATGCAGCCGCTACATTATAAACATATTTACACACATGCAGCCGCTACATTATAAACATATTTACACATACAGGCTTTATGTTCTAAACATATTTACACACATGCAGCCGCTACATTATAAACATATTTACACATACAGGCTTTATGTTCTAAACATATTTACACATACAGGCTTTACATTATAAACATATTTTCACACATACAGGCTTTACATTATAAACATATTTACACACATACAGGCTTTACATTATAAACATATTTACACATACAGGCTTTACATTATAAACATATTTACACATACAGGCTTTACATTATAAACATATTTACACATACAGGCTTTATGTTCTAAACATATTTACACATACAAGCTTTACATTATAAACATGTTTACACACCTACAGGCTTTACGTTATAAACATATTTAAACACATACAGGCTTTACGTTATAAACATATTTAAACACATACAGGCTTTACATTATAAACATATTTAAACACATACAGGCTTTACGTTATAAACATATTTAAACACATACAGGCTTTACATTATAAACATATTTACACACATACAGGCTTTACATTATAAACATATTTACACACATACCGGCTTAACGATATAAACATATTTACACACATACCGGCTTAACGTTATAAACATATTTACACACATACCGGCTTAACGTTATAAACATATTTACACACATACCGGCTTAACGTTATAAACATATTTACACATACAGGCTTTACGTTATAAACATACGCACATACAGGCTTTACATTATAAACATATTTACACACACAGGCTTTACATTATAAACATATTTACACACACACAGGCTTTACATTATAAACATATTTACACATACAGGCTTTGCATTATAAACATATTTACATACATACAGGCTTATACATAAACATATTTACACATACATTACATTATAAAACATACATTACATTTAAACATATTTTGCTTTTGCATATTTACACACATACAGGCTTTTTTAAACATATTTACACATACTACACATATTTACACATTTACATTATAAACATATTTACACACAAACTGCCACACATTATATTTTATTTACAGGCTTTACATTATAAACATATTTACACAGCTTTACATTATAAACATATTTACACACAGGCTTTACATTATAAATACACATATTTTACATATTTACACATACATTACATTATAAACATATTTACACACATACAGGCTTATAAACATATTTACACATACAGGCTTATCATATTTACACATACAGGCTATACATTATACACATACAGGCTTATACATTATAACACATACACACATACATATTTTCACATACACATATTTACACATACAGGCTTTTACATATTTAACACATACAGGCTACATTATAAACATATTTACACATACAGGCTTTACATTATAAACACATACAGGCTTATAAACATATTTATTACACATACAGGCTACATTATAAACATATTTACACATACAGGCTTATACATATATAAACACAGATACAGGCTTTATTATAAACATATTTACAAACATATTTAATTTACATTATAAACATTTACACACATGCAGGCTTAACATAACATATTTAAACATATACAGGCTACATTATAAACATATTTACACATACAGGCTTTACATAAACATATTTACACATAAACATATTATAAACATACAGATTTACACATACAGGCTTTACATTTACACACATACAAGGAATTATAAAAATACACACACACAGGCTTTACATTATAAACATACAGGCTACATTATAAACATATTTACCGACATTTAATACATATTTACATACACACATAATATACACATACAGGCTTTACATTATAAACATATTTACACACAGGCCATATTATTTCTGCTCATTATAAACATATTTACACATACATACATATTAAACATATATTATATATATATATATATATATATACACATATACATCTATAAATAAACATATTTACAGTTACATATTTATATGTATATAACATATATACATATTTAAAAACATATTCATACACAGCACATAAAACATATTTACACACACAGAACAAAGAAAAAATATTTTACCTGTTTTATACAACATATTTACACAAAGACAACAATCCGTCTTTTTTGTTCATAAGCACTCTTTAATATAGATAGACACATACAGGCTTTCATTATAAAAATATTCAGGCTTTTTACACTTATTCTTCTAGGATTCAATTATAATCCATATTTACACACATACAGGACCAGAAAAAACACATAGCATTATGTTACATGTTTCTATAAATTATGACACAGATTCAGCTTTGTTGGCTTATAAACATACTTTTGGTGTTACATACAGTTCCATTTTCGTTTATTAAACATATTTACACATACGCTATGTCTTTCAAATGTGTTACATATAAACATCTTCAGATGTTGTTTTTTTATGGCTTTTCTTTAACACATACAGACCTTCCTTTACACAGATAATGTACTTATTACATTACACACAACCTAGACTTTCAATTTCAAGAGTTACACATAAAGGGTTTGCTCTGGCTTCTACAGTTTCTCTTGCCTTTTACTTAGACACACTGTTCTTATTCATTACCATGGCGCTTCATTCTGGACCATATGCAGCATATTTTTCACATTATAACTTATGGCTGCATAGCTTTGTCCATCTCAGCTTTCTAGAACTATTTTTCTAAGGCTTCTGACAGCTCCTTACTTCATGAGTTGTCTGCTGGCAAGCATATGACTTACAGGTGATACAGGCACATTTTAAACATAATCATACAGGTCACAGGTGACTAAATGCATATTTACACATCACAGGCTTTTACATTTTTAAAATACAACTTCATAAGGGTGTGAATACATTTTAACATATGCAGACTTATGCAATTATCTATAAAAAGAGTGCTTATGAACAAAAACATACAGATTTTTCTTTTCATTTCCTTTATGAAAACATAAACACACTTTTCATTTTTAAAATTTATTTTTCATTACATGAATACTTTTCACTGTATATATACACATATATATATATATATATATATATATATATATTTGTGTGTGTGTGTGTGTGTGTGTGTGTGTATACATATTTATATATATATATATATATATATATATATATATATATATATATATATATATATAGATAGATAGAAGTATAGATAGATAGATAGATAGATAGATAGATAAACATATTTACACACACATGGACAAAATATTATACACCTTCTTTAAAGACAGAAAAAGAAAATGGTCACTGAAATGACTTCACATGACAGGAATAAATAAAAATTTACTGAAAACAACTAATGAAAATCAGACACTGCTTTTTAATTGTGGTTCAAAATAATTATTTTAAAAACAAATTATTGAAACTGGCCTGGACAAAAACAATGGTACCCTTGACTTCTTATGTTGTTGCACAACCTTTTGACTCAGTCTAATCAGGTGATTTCTGTAGCTCTCAGGTAGACTTCTGCACCTGTCCACAGGTATGTTACCCTCTCTCATGAGCACTGCTCCAGCTGTCTCAGGTTTGAACTGTTTCTCCAGACTGCATGTTTCCTCCTTCCACAAATGTTCAACAGGATTTAGATGGATCATAGAAACTTCAGAATAGTCCAGTGTTTTGTTCTGATCCATTCTTGGTGTTTTTAGCTGTGTGATTGGCTCATTATCCTGTTAGGACCCATGACCTGTGACTGAGACCACACTTATAAAGTCATTACAAGAGGCTTCATGTGTGCAAACCACCAAACAGCGTGAATTTTTCCATACCATGAGGGAGACTAATTTAACATTGTTTTGGACCATAATAATATAGCAGGGCTGCCAACTTTTTAAAAACCTTGGAGTGAGATTTGGTGAAGGCAATCAGAAATTTGCCCACATACAGCGACATTTAACACAAAATTCTAATTTTGTGCAGGTTTAATCAGACTATATAGCACTCAGAAGTAACAGGTGCATGTCACATCAACTTAGGTTAAAGGTAAAAATAAAATTCTGCTATATTCTGCTGTGTCTGATGGGTCAGCTCTTTGACCTACATAGTGATATTTAAACAATAACTATAATGTCATTGTTCCTCATAAGTCTGTGTCCTACCTGTCTACAGGTTTGTGTTCATGCACAATAGTGGTTCAAGACCAGGGTTGCTCACCAAAAACATATTCTGACAGTACTACAGCAGCTTTACAAAATTAAAAGCTCAAAACAATATATAAATCTATATGACATTTTAATGAAAAGCTGAACTAAATCAAACCACACTTTTGATTTATTTTTTATCAAACTGTCAACAAGCAGCAACAAAACAAAATCTGAATATATATAACTTAACAATACACAAACCTTTACATAATTAACCAATTAAAGTGTTGTATCTTATTTGATACATATGTATTTGATATTTATCAAATCAATATGACCTACAAATAAGAAACATCTTATTCAGATAAATGGTAAAAAGTGTCTTTAAATGGTTATCAGTTAACAACAATTAATTCTATCAAATGAGATACCAAAATATGTGTTAAATTTTATATTCCTTTGATTTTAGTTGAAAGTAGGATTAACATTTCAGCTCTATAAAAAAAAAAATTCTCTGATTTGTGCATTCATTTTTAAAGGGTTAAATAATGTGAAAATTAAATATACAATTAGCCTGATTTAATTTTCCTTTAGTAAATGAACAAGATTTGGTATCAATTTGTAGGCTATAAGTCCACATTACTATGAACTATCTATTAAAAAACTTTGAAAATATATGTAGAATTTTAATTGGAGGACAATAAATGAAAATTAAGTCAGAATTTAATGAGAAACTTGATCTGTTCAAGTTAACATCTTATTGTGTGTCATAAATGAGAGGATGAATGTCACAGCCAGGCAATGAGTTGTTAAAATCTTCAAGAGTTAAAATTGTCATCTAAAATGTTTATAAGACTTCACTTGTATTGTACAGTCAAAACATAACCATACAATTGGAAAACCTTTATTTGTGTGTTTACAGTGGGGATTTTACAACTTTATAGAAGGAGGCACGACCAGTCTTTTAATTTTTGTTTATTCTAGTGGATAAACTCAGACATACTCGATGAATGTTTGTCTTTTAGGACAGACATTTTCATTTTACACTGTCCACTAATAATGGCCCTGAGACCCACTTATGGGCCTCCAGCCACAGGTTGAGAACCACTGCACTATAGATTGTATTTGAAGCTTGATCCTTGATTGCTCACATCATGAAGAATATATGATCCAGGGAACCTCAGGATGAATGTATCATTTAGAAAACAGTGTGAGTGAAGACAGCAGCTCAGATGGACTGATGAACAATGTTGGCTTTTGATTCATCAAAAGGTTGACTTCTTTTAGTCTCTGTGTTCATTTAAAATATGCTCATGAGCTATCAAGACACAGTTTGAAATATAAAATCACACACAGTGACTGATCTCTCATGTCTGCTGATCATCTATCTGCACCTTTCACACTGGCACAAGAGGCGCGGACAGAAAGTGAAAAAGTCACACAACCATCCTATAAGTATGTTTTATAATGGTTATATGGTATTTCTTGGCTTTCTAGTGAACAGGGTGCATACCTGCATATCTTGTACATCACAGATCTATTCTCTCTGCGCTTTTGTGCCTCTGACTTGACGTTCCTTACGTGATCAGTGAAAAACCAAATCAGTGAGTCTCACGGCTAATGTGGAGAGTTGCAGCCCTGTTATACATGACTGTCCCTGTTACAGCGTGATTGACAGGCGACTCTGCCACAGCCTGATGTTTTCTCATGTTGCGGGTCACAGGTACATCAAAATCTATATCAGAGTTTGACTGAGACCAAGCTTTCTGACACTGGGCAGCATTTCACTCAGAATGTCTTGATAGTCTTCAGATTTCTGTACCTGCATTCAAGACACTGTGTCAGATGCAGCAAAGCAGCCCCAGAACATAACTGAGCCTCCTCCATGTTTGTAGGTACAGTGTTCTTTTCTTTGTATGCTTCATTTTTGTGTCAGTGAACATAGAGCTGATGTGACTTACCAAAAAGCTCCAGTTTCGTCTCATCTGTCTAAAGGACATTCTCCCAGAGGCTTTGTGGCTTGTCAATATGCATTTTGGAAAATTACAGTCTCACTCTTTTTATGATTTTCTTTCAACAGTGATGTCCTCCATTCAGTCCACTTTGACTCAAACTGTGATGGATGTGATCACTCTGATGTATTGACCTTAGTTCTCCTCTGAGCTCTTTGAAGTTGTTCACGTCTCTTTTGTTTCTATTCATATATATATATATATACATATATATATATATATATATATATATATATATATATATATATATATATATATATATATATATATATACATATATATATATATATATATATATATATATATATATATATATATATATATATATATATATACATATACATATATACATATATATACACTCAACAAAAATATGTTAACATGCTATTTTTCATGAGATGGACTCCAAGATCTAAAATTCATTCCAGATAAACAATATTACCATTTTTTTCAAATGTTGTTCAAATCTGTCTAAATGTTTGATAGTGAGCACTTCTGCATTGCTGAGATAATCCATCCCATGGTGTAACATCAAGATGCTCATCGGACACCATGATTAGTGCACAGGTGTGCCTTGACTTTACACAATAAAAGGCCACTGAAATGTGCAGTTTTGTCTCACAGCAAAACAGATGTTGCAAGCATTGAGGAGCGTGCAATTATGCTGACAGCAGGAATGTCAACCAGATCTGTTCTTGCATTGAATGTTCATTTCTCCACCATGTCTCAAAAGCGTTTCAGAATATGGCAGTACATCCAAGCCTCACAAACCACACACAATTGACAATCTGATAAACTCTGCTAAGATTGTTGTGCATGATAAATGGTGGTCACACCAGATACTGACTTGTTCTGAGTCAGACCCCCAATAAAGCAAAAAAAAACTGCACATTTCAGGGTGGCCTGTGGAACAGTCTAAGGACACCTGTGACTAATCATGGTGTCCGATGAGCATCTTGATGTGGAACACCTGTGAGGTGATGGATTATCTCAGCAATGCAGAAGTGCTCACTATCACACATTTAGACAGATTTGTAACACTGTTTGAGAAATGGTAATATTGTGTATCTGGAATGAATTTTAGATCTTGGAGTCCATCTCATGAAAAATGAGCAAAAACAAAAGTGTTATGCTATATTTTTTAAGTATATATATATATATATATATATATATATATATATATATATATATATATATATATATATATATATATGTATAATTTAAAATTTGTCATAACGGGTTGAAGCGGTTTATTAAAGTTATAGCTGTTTTTTAAGGGTTTATGAAGTCATAACGGGTTGAAAGTGGTTTATTAAAGTTATAGCAGTTATAGCAGTGGTCTATTAATTCAATAAATGGATTTTCACTGGTTTGGAGCAACATTCTTCTGGAACGTCCCTGTTTATTTCAATGAAGACATGTGCCTGCTACAACACAACATACAACAGCAAATCCTCTTACATGATGAACATGGAGCAACGTGCAGAGGGACTGACAACAGCACGAGAAACTTCCAGCCGTCAGTTTAAGGAGGGGAAAGAGCTCAGGTCCATGGTTGAGCAGAAAACTTTGAAACCAGAGATGCTGACTAAACAGAGATGTGTCTCCAAGGTCCTGAGGCTGATCTAACATCAGACTGTAGATCAGTGTCTCTTAGATCCTGTCTGGTATGTGTGTTATTGCTGCTGCTGATGGAGTCAGACAGAAGGCCTCTGCTGCTGACCTTCTGCAACAGGATCAGTTACACAAACAGAGAAAGGCCAGAAAAGCCTGAATTCATGACTGTGATGAAAGGAGCCCAAGCCTCTTAAGGACACGTCCTTATATGGTCGTCCTGACTGTTCATTAATAAACCATCAAATCTTTATAAGGACACATCCTTATACGGTCGTCCTGACTATTCATTGATAAACAGAACCAAATCTTTATAAGGACACGTCCTTATACGGTCGTCCTGACTGTTCATTGATAAACACAACCAAATCTTTATAAGGACACGTCCTTCTACTGTCGTCCTGTCTGTTCATTAATAAACAGAACCAAATCTTTATAAGGACACGTCCTTATATGGTCGTCCTGACTGTTCATTGATAAACAGAACCAAATCTTTACAAGGACACGTCCTTATATGGTTGTCCTGACTGTTCAGTTGACTGTTCAGTTCTTCATTAAGTTAAATTAATAAATTAAATAAATTAGCCGTATAATGTAAATCATTGGTCTTCATTCTAAGGACAAACCGAGGGAATGAATGTTAAAGGTTGCTTGGCTGCTTTATTCACCTCAAACAGGTGAAAGGATGAATGAAAGGCTGCAGTAAAGGGTAAATGGGTGACTTTATGAAAGGATGAATGCAGTAAAGGGTAAACGGGTGACTTTATGAAAGGATGAATGGCTGAATTGATGAAAGTGTCTTTAAACATGTAAATGTGACCTTACTGAGTTTCTGCTTTAAAGCTTCTTCAGACGAACGTCCAGGATCCACTTACAGACGCACACAAAGAGCCTTTGACACACACACACACAAACACACACACATCAACACACACACAACACACACATACACTTTAACTAACAGACACACCAACACACACACACACACACACTTTAACAAACACACACACACCACAGGCTGACACACAAACACACACACAAACACACACACCAACACACACACATCAACACACACACACTTTAACTAACACACACACACACCACAGACTGACACTTTAACTAACACACACACCAACACACACACACACACACACACACACACACACACATACTTTAACAATCACACACACCACAGGCTGACACACGAACACACACACCAACAGACACACACACACACACACATTATAACACACAAACACACTTTAAAATACACAAACAAACAATATCTCTCTCTCTGTTCTTTGAAATGCTTTAAAATTATCATGATCATGTTAGTGAGTTTAAACATTTTTATAAAAGTTATGAATTTTATTCTTAAATGTGATTAGTCACATAGATAGGTTAGACCTTTTTTTAGTAAATGTCTTAAAGCAATATAATTAACTCAGAATTTTATTAAATGTTTTTCACAAATGTGTGATGAATTAAAAAGGTGTTTTAAATAATTTAATTCAATAAGTAAATCATGGTAATAAACTGGTCAGGTTTGTTAATCTTCCATCATGTTTTTAAATGTATTAAATCATTATGACACAACTGTAAAATCAAATTCATTCAACATCTTAAATCATAAAAAATGTGATATAAATCAAGACAATAATCTTATTTTTAATGTTAAAATATCATAAATCATATTTATCAACGTGTTAATCATGGAAATAAATCCGATTGATCCAGCTAACACATTGTTTTACCATGTAATTGTTTTTATGAATTAGGTTGATAAGTCTGATAAATTATTTTGAATTTAAGTCTGTCCATCCGTCCGCCCATCCGTACCATCTTCTCCGTCTTTTCCGTGGTCGGTCGCGGGAGCAGAAGCCTGAGCAGAAGCCCAGACTTCCCTCTCCCTGGCCACCTCGTCCAGCTCTTCCCGGGGGATCCCGAGGCGTTCTCAGGCCAGCTGAGAGGCAAAGTCTCTCCAGCATGTCCTGGATCTGCCACGGGGCGCCTACCAGTGGGACGTGCCCAGAACACCTCAGCAGGTAGGCGAATGTCATCCACCCCCAGAGCCCTGCCACCTCGGCAACCTCGGCTCCAGAGATAGATGAGCCCACCACAGAGTCCCCCAGGTCTGCCTCCTCACTGGAAGACGTGCTGGTGGGATTGAGGAGGTCTTCGAAGTATTCTTTCCACCGATCCACAACATCCTGAGTCGAGGTCAGCAGCGCACCATCCCCACCATTGAGAGTGTCAACAGCACACTGCGTCCCCCGCCTGAGATGCCGGATGGTGGTCCAGAATCTCTTCATGCCTGGGTTTTGACATGGGCATCCACCGAAGCTGCATTCTGATTGGCCAGCCAGTAGCCATCAGCTGCCTCTGGAGTCCCACGGGCCAAAAAGGCCCGATAGGACTCCTTCTTCAGCTTGACGGCATCCCTCACCTCTGGTGTCCACAGGGCGGGTTCGGCTGTTGCCGCCATAACAGGCACCGACCACCTTACGGCCACAGCTCCGATCAGCCACCTCAACAATAGAGGCCCAGAACAAGGCCCACTCAGACTCAATGTCCCCTGCCTCCCCCGTCACATGGTCGAACTTTGCTTGGAGATGGGAGTTGAAACTCTTTATGACAGTAGACTCTGCCAGACGTTCCCAGCAGACCCACACAACCTGATTGGGTCTACCGGGTCTGACCGGCATCCTCCCCCACCATCGGAGCCAACTCACCACCAGGTGGTGATCTGTTGAAGCTCCGCCCCTCTCTTCACCCGAGTGTCCAAAACATGCGGCTGCAAGTCCGATGACATGACTACAAAGTCGATCATTGAACTGCGGCCTAGGGTGTCCTGGTGCCACGTGCACATATGAACACCCTTATGTTTGAATATGGTGTTCGTTTTGGACAATCTGTGATGAGCACAGAGGTCCAGTAACAGAACACCGCTCAGGTTCAGATCGGGGGGGCCATTCCTCCCAATCACGCCCCTCCAGGTCTCACTGTTGTTGCCGATGTGAGTGTTGAAGTCCCCCACTAGAACGAAGGAGTCCCCAGAAGAAGCACTCTCCAGCACCCCCTCCAGGACATCCAAGAAGGGTGGAAACTCTGAGCTGCTGTTTGGTGCACAAGCACAAACAACAGTCAGGTCTAGTCTCCCCACCCGAAGGCGGAGGGAGATACCCTCTCGTTCACCGGGGTAAACCCCAACGTACAGGCCTCGAGCCTAGGGGAGACAAGAACTGCCACCCCCATGATGCCTCTCACCATCCACAACTCCAGAGTGGAAGAGAGTCCAACCTCTCTCAAGAGGAATGGTTCCAGGCCCAGGCTATGCGTCGAGGTGAGTCGGACTATATCGAGTCTGAACCGCTCGACCTCGCTCACCAGCTCCGTCTCCTTCCCCGATAGGGAGGTGACGTTCCACGTCCTTAGAGCTAAACGCTGCAGCCGAGGATCGGACCACCAGGGCTTCGGCCACCGCCCAGCTCTCAGTGCACCTGATCACTACGGCCCCTTTCACGGGTGGTAGGTCCATGTGAGGGGGTCCCACGTGTCTTTTTCAGGCTGCGCCTTCAAGCCCCACCCCCAGGCTGGCTCCAGGGGGGGCCCCGGCGACCCTCGCCCAAGCAAGGAAGACGTGGGCCCAATTTTGTTCCTCATCATAGTGGTCTTCCAGCCACGCTTCATCTGGCCCCTCCCCCAGGACCTGTTTGCCTTGGGTGACCCTACCAGGGGCATGATGCCCCCGACAACATATCTCCTGGAAACATTGGGACACGCAAACCATCCCACCCTGATAAGGTGGAGGCTCAGGGGAGGGATTTCTTTAGTAATAATAATCTATTTCATGAATTAATGAAAAGAGTGGTAAATAAAGTCATTAAATGTGATAAATGATGGTTGTAAATATAAATATCATGTTGAAAAATTGTATAAATAATATTAAAAAAGATTATTTGTGATTTGGAAAATGTCAGAAATCATGTTAAATAACATGATTTAAAAAAGTCTATCTAAATAATTACTCATGTTGAAATGTGTAAAAAAAAATTGATTGCTTGTCATATGAATAAAATAACCGATGTTGAAAAATGCTATGTTAAAATATTTGAGGAGATAAAGTCATTAAATAGTGAAGATAAAGCTATTAAATAGTTAAGATAAAGTTATTAGTTAAGATAAAGCTATTAAATAGTTAAGATAGAACTATTAAATAGTTAAGGTAAAGTTATTGAACAGAAAAGATAAAGCTATTAGATAGTTAAGATAAAGCCAATAAATAGTTAAGATAAAGCTATTAAATAATTAAGATAAAGTTATTAGATAGTTAAGATAAAGCCAATAAATAGCTAAGATATAGTCATTAAATAGTTAAGATTAAGCTATTAAATAGTTAAGATAAAGTTATTAGATAGTTAAGATAAAGCCATTAAATAGTTAAGATAAATTTACAGTAAAGATAAAGTTATTAAATAGTTACAAAGTTATTAAATAGTTAAGATAATGTTATTAAACAGCAAAGATAAAGTTATTAAATAGTTAAAATCGAGTCATTCTTTTTGGATCTTTGATGATAGACTAATTTTGTCATGAATGATTAATGCATTTTTAAACTAGTCAGGATGAGTCAGGCTGGTTGTTTGTGTTCTTAGGTAGACTGTAGTTAATATAGAATTTATTGGTAGTTAAGATAAAGTCAGGTGATGGGACTGGATTATTTGAACAAGTTAAGGAAAGGTGAGACAGTCATCTGTTTTGTGATAGACTGTAGTTTGTTAATGACTGGTAAATAGATTATTACTTATTGGTTATAGCTGGTCAGTATAGTTTCAGTAATAGTTAAGATGAGGTAAGGTTGCCTGGTTGTTTGGTTATAGACTGTAATTTGGCTATAACTGGTCAGTATAGTTAAGTACTAGTTAAGATGAAGTCAGGTTTCTTGGTTGTTTGGTTATAGTCTGTAGTTTGGCTATAGCTGGTCAGTGTAGTTTCAGTACTAGTTAAGATGAGGTCAGGTTGCCTGGTTGTTTGGTTATAGACTGTAGTTTGGCTATAGCTGGTCAGTATAGTTTCAGTACTAGTTAAGATGAAGTCAGGTTGCTTGGTTGTTTGGTTATAGACTGTAGTTTGGCTATAGCTGGTCAGTATAGTTAAGTAATAGTTACGATGAGGTCAGGTTGCCTGGTTGTTTGGTTATAGACTGTAGTTTGGCTATTGTTGGTCAGTATAGTTAAGTACTAGTTAAGATGAGGTCAGGTTGCTTGGTTGTTTGGTTATAGACTGTAGTTTGGTTATAGCTGGTCAGTATAGTTTCAGTAATAGTTAAGATGAAGTCAGGTTGCTTAGTTGTTTGGTTATAGACTGTAGTTTGGCTATAGCTGGTCAGTATAGTTAAGTACTAGTTAAGATGAGGTCAGGTTGCTTGGTTGTTTGGTTATAGTCTGTAGTTTGGCTATAGCTGGTCAGTATAGTTTCAGTACTAGTTAAGATGAAGTCAGGTTGCTTGGTTTGGTTATAGACTGTAGTTTGGCTATAGCTGGTCAGTATAGTTAAGTAATAGTTAAGATGAGGTCAGGTTGCTTGGTTGTTTGGTTATAGACTGTAGTTTGGTTATAGCTGGTCAGTATAGTTTCAGTAATAGTTAAGATGAAGTCAGGTTGCTTGGTTGTTTGGTTATAGACTGTAGTTTGGCTATAGCTGGTCAGTATAGTTAAGTACTAGTTAAGATGAGGTCAGGTTGCTTGGTTGTTTGGTTATAGTCTGTAGTTTGGCTATAGCTGGTCAGTATAGTTAAGTACTAGTTAAGATGAAGTCAGGTTGCTTGGTTGTTTGGTTATAGTCTGTAGTTTGGCTATAGCTGGTCAGTATAGTTAAGTACTAGTTAAGATGAAGTCAGGTTGCTTGGTTGTTTGGTTATAGACTGTAGTTTGGCTATAGCCGGTCAGTATAGTTTCAGTAATAGTAAAGATGAAGTCAGGTTGCTTGGTTGTTTGGTTATAGACTGTAGTTTGGCTATAGCTGGTCAGTATAGTTAAGTACTAGTTAAGATGAAGTCAGGTTTCTTGGTTGTTTGGTTATAGTCTGTAGTTTGGCTATAGCTGGTAAGCATAGTTAAGTACTAGTTAAGATGAAGTCAGGTTGCTTGGTTGTTTGGTTATAGTCTGTAGTTTGGCTATAGCTGGTCAGTGTAGTTTCAGTACTAGTTAAGATGAGGTCAGGTTGCCTGGTTGTTTGGTTATAGTCTGTAGTTTGGCTATAGCTGGTCAGTATAGTTTCAGTAATAGTTAAGATGAAGTCAGGTTGCCTGGTTGTTTGGTTATAGTCTGTAGTTTGGTTGTAGCTGGTCAGTATAGTTTCAGTTCTAGTTAAGATGAGGTCAGGTTGCTTGGTTGTTTGGTTACAGACTGTAGTTTGGTAATAGCTGGTCATTATAGTTTCAGTAATAGTTAAGATGAAGTCAGGTTGCCTGGTTGTTTGGTTATAGACTGTAGTTTGGCTATTGTTGGTCAGTATAGTTAAGTACTAGTTAAGATGAGGTCAGGTTGCTTGGTTGTTTGGTTATAGACTGTAGTTTGGTTATAGCTGGTCAGTATAGTTTCAGTAATAGTTAAGATGAAGTCAGGTTGCTTAGTTGTTTGGTTATAGACTGTAGTTTGGCTATAGCTGGTCAGTATAGTTAAGTACTAGTTAAGATGAAGTCAGGTTGCTTGGTTGTTTGGTTATAGTCTGTAGTTTGGCTATAGCTGGTCAGTATAGTTTCAGTTCTAGTTAAGATGAAGTCAGGTTGCTTGGTTGTTTGGTTATAGACTGTAGTTTGGCTATAGCTGGTCAGCATAGTTAAGTAATAGTTAAGATGAGGTCAGGTTGCTTGGTTGTTTGGTTATAGACTGTAGTTTGGCTATAGCTAGTCAGTATAGTTAAGTACTAGTTAAGATGAAGTCAGGTTGCTTGGTTGTTTGGTTATAGACTGTAGTTTGGCTATAGCTGGTCAGCATAGTTAAGTACTAGTTAAGATGAGGTCAGGTTTCTTGGTTGTTTGGTTATAGACTGTAGTTTGGCTATAGCTGGTCAGTATAGTTTCAGTACTAGTTAAGATGAGGTCAGGTTGCCTGGTTGTTTGGTTATAGACTGTAGTTTTGCTATAGCTGGTCAGCATAGTTAAGTACTAGTTAAGATGAAGTCAGGTTGCCTGGTTGTTTGGCTATAGACTGTAGTTTGGCTATAGCTGGTCAGTATAGTTAAGTACTAGTTAAGATGAGGTCAGGTTGCTTGGTTGTTTGGTTATAGACTGTAGTTTGGCTATAGCTGGTCAGTATAGTTTCAGTACTAGTTAAGATGAAGTCAGGTTGCTTGGTTGTTTGGTTATAGACTGTAGTTTGGCTATAGCTGGTCAGTATAGTTAAGTACTAGTTAAGATGAGGTCAGGTTGCTTGGTTGTTTGGTTATAGACTGTAGTTTGGTTATAGCTGGTCAGTATAGTTTCAGTAATAGTTAAGATGAAGTCAGGTTGCTTGGTTGTTTGGTTATAGACTGTAGTTTGGCTATAGCTGGTCAGTATAGTTAAGTACTAGTTAAGATGAGGTCAGGTTGCTTGGTTGTTTGGTTATAGACTGTAGTTTGGCTATAGCTGGTCAGTATAGTTAAGTACTAGTTAAGATGAGGTCAGGTTGCTTGGTTGTTTGGTTACAGACTGTAGTTTGGTAATAGCTGGTCAGTATAGTTTCAGTAATAGTTAAGATGAAGTCAGGTTGCTTGGTTGTTTGGTTATAGTCTGTAGTTTGGCTATAGCTGGTCAGTATAGTTAAGTACTAGTTAAGATGAAGTCAGGTTGCTTGGTTGTTTGGTTATAGACTGTAGTTTGGCTATAGCCGGTCAGTATAGTTTCAGTAATAGTTAAGATGAAGTCAGGTTGCTTGGTTGTTTGGTTATAGACTGTAGTTTGGCTATAGCTGGTCAGTATAGTTAAGTACTAGTTAAGATGAAGTCAGGTTGCTTGGTTGTTTGGTTATAGTCTGTAGTTTGGCTATAGCTGGTCAGCATAGTTAAGTACTAGTTAAGATGAAGTCAGGTTGCTTGGTTGTTTGGTTATAGACTGTAGTTTGGCTATAGCTGGTCAGTATAGTTTCAGTAATAGTTAAGATAAGGTCAGGTTGCCTGGTTGTTTGGTTATAGACTGTAGTTTTGCTATAGCTGGTCAGCATAGTTAAGTACTAGTTAAGATGAAGTCAGGTTGCTTGGTTGTTTGGTTATAGTCTGTAGTTTGGCTATAGCTGGTCAGCATAGTTAAGTACTAGTTAAGATGAGGTCAGGTTTCTTGGTTGTTTGGTTATAGACTGTAGTTTGGCTATAGCTGGTCAGTATAGTTTCAGTACTAGTTAAGATGAGGTCAGGTTGCCTGGTTGTTTGGTTATAGACTGTAGTTTTGCTATAGCTGGTCAGCATAGTTAAGTACTAGTTAAGATGAAGTCAGGTTGCCTGGTTGTTTGGCTATAGACTGTAGTTTGGCTATAGCTGGTCAGTATAGTTAAGTACTAGTTAAGATGAAGTCAGGTTGCTTGGTTGTTTGGTTATAGACTGTAATTTGGCTATAACTGGTCAGTATAGTTAAGTAATAGTTAAGATGGAGTAACCACCCTGCTTTTGTCCCTGTTTGGTCCTCACCTTTACACAATCCCTCAGCGGTGTGTCCGTGTGAAACTGAAAACCGGCACACACCCACACGGTGACATTTAGCCGTATATAAGCGGTGCCGGAGGAGCCTTGCAGTCAGAAGCTTCCTGCTCAGACACTCACCTGATCGCCCGTCTGACCTCCAGGCATCATGATCAGCAGGTACGTCCACATCACTGTGCTGTAAGGTTAAAGGTCAGAGCAGCTAATCCACCGACCGATCTTTATTTGTGCAGCACCGGATCATCACAGGTGTTATCTGAAGACAACCGAGCAGGCTGAATCCATTCATTTGTATATTTTTATATTTAAACATCTGTTTCAGTTTTTAAGGCAGAAGAGGAGGAAAGGGAGCTGAGCAGAGCACAGGGACGGAGATTAGAATCTATGATGGGAGGATTCATGGACCATAAATCTGTCCTCAGCATATCTGTCTCTGCTGCTACATGTGTCAAACAGTCTGAGTTTATGTTGAAGGATGTTTCTGTTGATGGTTGATGCTCATGGTCCTCAGCAGAAGGTCGTCCATGACTGTTTGTCAAGGTCAAACTAATTAATGTTTGCTGTCTTAACCCTTTGATGCACAACATGGGTCAAGAGTGACCCGGCTGAGTTTTCATTTTTGATATCTTTGCAGTAAATTAATTTTATCATTCAGTATTCAAGGAATTCCTCAATTAACTTGTTTTTGACCATCATACATAATTATTTTATTTTTTATTTTTTGACTTTTTGAATAAAAAAGGTTTTTGTATCACTACCCTTTTAATGCACAACATGGGTCCAAAATGACCCGTATTCATTTTCTATGTTATTTCATGAATGGCTGAGTGTTTTTATGAAATAACTTTGAAATTAATTTAATCATTTAGTCTTCCAATTATGCAGTAAATATCTTGTTTTTGATTAACACTGATCATTATTTCTATTTTTCCTTACTTATGGTATGAGCAAGCACAGCTTTTGTATTTCTACCTCAAGTTTACACACATGGGTCAGAAATGACCCACATGCTAGCGATAGCATTTGGAGTGAAAAGACTTTTCACAGCTCTGCACAGCTCTCTTTGCCTATCTCTAAATGTAAGTATTGTTTTTCAGTTGTTCTAATGTTACCTCAGCAGGTATTTGATGACAATAGTGAACTGTACATAATATGTGATTCGGCTTAGATTACTTTGAGAGTGAGTACATTACATGCTAAAAAGTTACAAGTGATTACTATTTGCTAGATAGCTGTTGTGTTGCTTGCTAGTGGTGTTGGGGGACACTGTAGGACTTTTTTTTCTTTTTGTGGGGGGTTAGATACTTAGCAAAGTAGTTAAATAGGTACACGCAGGGACAAAATTGTTGGTACCCTTCAATTAACAGAAGAAAAACCCACATGGTCACTGAAATAACTTGAAAATGACAAAAGTAATAATAAATAAAAATTTACTGAAAATCAGACAATGATTTTAAATTTTGGTTCAGCAGAAATATTTTCAAAAACAGAATAATGAAACTGGCTTGGACAAAAATGATGGTACCCCTACAAAGGATTGAAAATGGTGTGACCATAGGGACATGTTAAACTCAGGTGTGCCCTGTAGTTATCATCACAGGTTTCTCCAGGCTTGTAATCAGCCAGTCTGCCTACTTAAAGGCTGAAAAGTGGTCACTGTGCTGTTTGGTATCATGGTGTGTACCACACTGAACATGGACCACAGAAAGCTAAGGAGAGAGCTGTCTCAGGAGACTAGAAATAAAATGATAGACAAGCATGTTAAAGGTAAAGGCTATAAGACCATCTCCAAGCAGCTTGATGTTCCTGTGACTACAGCTGCACAGATTATTCAGAAGTTTAAGGTCCACAGGACTGTAGCCAACCTCCCTGGACGTGGCTGCAGGAGGAAAACTGATGACAAACTGAAGAGACGGAGAATACGAATGGAAACCAAAGAGCCCAGAACAACTTCAAAGAGATTAGAGGAGAACTCCAAGGTTAAGGTACATCAGAGTCAGATCACACCATCCATCACTGTTTGAGCCAAAGTGGACTGAATGGAGGACATCACTGTTTAAAGCAAATCATAAAAAGAGTGAGACTGGAATTTTCCAAAATGCATATTGACAACCCACAAAGCTTCTGGGAGAATGTCCTTTGGACAGATGAGACAAAACTGGAGCTTTTTGGTAAGTCACATCAGCTCTATGTTCACTGACACAAAAATGAAGCATACAAAGAAAAGAGCACTGTACCTACTGTGAAACATGGAGGAGGCTCAGTTATGTTCCGGGGCTGCTTTGCTGCATCTGACACAGGGTGTGTTGAATCTGTGCAGGTACAATGAAATCTGAAGACTATCAAGACATTCTGGAGTGAAATGTGCTGCCCAGTGTCAGAAAGCTTGGTCTCAGTCACAGGTCATGGGTCCTCCAACAGGATAATGAGCCAATCACACAGCTAAAAACACCCAAGAATGACTCAGAACAAAACACTGGACTATTCTGAAGTGGCCTTCTATGATCCCTGATCTAAATCCTGTTGAACATTTGTGGAAGGAGCTGAAACATGCAGTCTGGAGAAGACAGCCTTCAAACCTGAGACAACTGGAGCAGTTTGCTCATGAGGAGTGAGCCAATGTTTTTTAAAATAATTCTCTTGAAGTACAATTCAAAGCAAAGTCTAATTTTCATTAGTTGATTTTCAGTAATGTGAGTGGGGGCCAAACACGTCAATGTTTGGCCCCCACTCACTAAAGTGATTACTTGAAAGAAATTATTTTTAAAGTATTACATCATTTAATCACACTTGGATGAATGGGTCGATTTTGACCCATGTGTGTAAACTTGATGTAGTAATATAAAAACTATTTTTGTTCATAAAGAATAAAAGCAAGAATGGAAATAATGATTAGTCGTAATCAAAAACAAGATATTTAAAGAATACTTGAAATATTCAATCATGAATTAAATTGATTTCCAAAGATAGAACAAAGAAAAACTCATTCAGCATGAAATAACCTGGAAAATAAATGCGGGTCATTTTTGACCCATGTTGCGCATCAAAGGGTTAATATTGTTGATCTTTCAAAAGTTAATACAGGAAACTGTAACAATGATGAGACAGCCAAAGGAATGGAAAATATGTGTATGGGCAGTTAGAGCAGCAAGCCTGTGGCATCCAAACTATGAGTCTAAGCTCTGGACTGTGAGCTGGTCTTCAGTCTAAGCCTGTTGCATCTTAACTATGAGTCTAAGCTCTGGACTATGAGCTGGTCTTCAGTCTAAGCCTGTGGGATCTTAACTATGAGTCTAAGCTCTGGACTATGAGCTGGTCTTCAGTCTAAGCCTGTTGCATTTTAACTATGAGTCTAAGCTCTGGACTATGAGCTGGTCTTCAGTCTAAGCCTGTTGCATCTGAACTATGAGTCTAAGCTCTGGACTATGAGCTGGTCTTCAGTCTAAGCCTGTTGCATCTTAACTATGAGTCTAGGCTCTGGACTGTGAGCTGGTCTTCAGTCTAAGCCTGTTGCATCTTAACTATGAGTCTAAGCTCTGGACTGTGAGCTGGTCTTCAGTCCAAGCCTGTTGCATCTTAACTATGAGTCTAGGCTCTGGACTGTGAGCTGGTCTTCAGTCTAAGCCTGTTGCATCTTAACTGTGAGTCTAAGCTCTGGACTATGAGCTGGTCTTCAGTCAAGCCTGTGGTATCTTATCTAAAAGTCTAAGCTCTGGACTATTAGCTGGTCTTCAGTCTAAGCCTGTTGCATCTTAACTGTGAGTCTAAGCTCTGGACTATGAGCTGGTCTTCAGTCAAGCCTGTGGTATCTTATCTAAAAGTCTAAGCTCTGGACTATTAGCTGGTCTTCAGTCTAAGCCTGTGGGATCTTAACTTCGAGTTTTAGCTCTGGACTATGAGCTGGTCTTCAGTCTAAGCCTGTGGCATCTGAACCGCAAGTCTAAGCTCTGGAATATGAGCTGCTCTTCAGTCTAAACCTGTGGCATCTGAACTGTGAGTCTAAGCTCTGGACTATTAGCTGGTCCCTGTTTTCAGCATTAAAGGATAAGTTTGGTTTCTGCAGCTTTCACATTGTTTATAGAATGAAGTAGAACAATATACTCACCCAGAAGGCTTTCCTGATCCAAACAGTGCTTCAGGAGATATTTAGATCCAAAATCGAGCGGCGGACATCTGTATAATGGTAGCACACGGGGCATGTATAGCGCCGCTCCTAAAATTGCATTAATCGTCCAAAAACTCATTAGTTTCACCAATATTCCATCATGGTCCGCTCACGCTCCTCCTCCATTACAGTCTGTGTCGCTCCAGACATGTTTTTGTGACTGTGCTGACCTCTGAACTGAAGAAGAAGAATGTTTGCCTCCACACATGTGCAGCATGGCTCATTGTTTCAGGGGAAGACCGCCGGCAACACAACAACTTTCTTCTTCCAGTTTTGTGCAAAATGGATGAATATCTATGGGATGAAGATGTTGTGGAGGAGAACTTGGAATATGATGGGTGTCCTTACAGTTTGGAGCCAGAGTTTACAGATGAGGAGCTCATCGAAAGGAGGACGTGAAGGCAAAGAGAAGAACAGCTGGCCAGAGAGCAGTCTTCAGTTCAGAGGTCAGCACAGTCATAAAAACATGTCTGGAGTGACACAGACTGTAATGGAGGAGTAGCGTGAGTGGACCATGATGAAATATTGGTGAAACGAATGAGTTTTTGGACGATTAATGCCGTTTTAGGAGCGGTACTATACATGCCCCGTGTGCTACCATTATACTGATGTCCGCCGCTCAATTTTGGATCTAAATATCTCCTGAAGCACTGTTTGGATCAGGAAAGCCTTCTGGGTGAGTATATTGTTCTACTTCATTCTATAAACAATGTGGAAGCTGTAGAAACCAAACTTATCCTTTAAAGGTAGAGAGGGTGTCTGCCTCCCAGTCTGTGAGCCTGATAGCTGAAGGCTCTACCTCCCAGACTATAATAATCCTGTCTTCGACTAGCTGGTCAGCCTCGCTCTGAGAGGACAGGCCTGATCTCATGTAGATATTTAAGGCCAAATATATTTAAAGGTTTATGTGTAAACATTTATGACAGACAGAAACTTACAACACTAAACAAACAACATAAAAAGTGTGTAAACAAAGATAAACTATAAATAAATAACATTTGAATAAACCAAACAACAAATAAATCAAGATTATATACATTTGCATGCACTGTAAAAATTTAAGTCATGATTGCCTCGTAGGTCCAAAATTATTGTTCGTTACAAATTTAAAGGTTTTATAAGCTTTTAAAAACAAATGTTGTGACTGCCTTGTTTGTCCACAGCTGTAAGGCTATGCTGGAATTAAACGTTGTTAAAATGTATTTTCTAATAATCATCAGAAACATCCTTAAGTACGCGTAAATATTAACATCCAAATGTTATTTACAGTATGGACACAGCAAATATCCAAAAGGTTTTAAACATAAAGATAAAAAACGTTTATCATCATGATATTCCTGATTTTAGTGAACTGTAAATATTTAAAGGTGGCACACCAACCATTAGTTTGAAAAATGATTCATTTGGTGAATTTGTTGATTCTACTCTAAAAGTTTAAAACAAACTTTAGTCTTTTTTATTTGTGTGTGTTTAACATTTTTATTTTAAACTGTAAAAATGATTAATAACATGACAATCAGCTTCATCCACATAAATATTAATAAAATAAATAAATATAAACATTCATTCTAGTTTGAATTGAGCAGCTGAAGCAGGAAGTGCAGCACACTTTTCAAAATAAAAGCCTGTTTCATGCGTGACAGTACCGTGTCCCGAAAAGGACAAAATAACATCTGCTTTCATTTCAGGAATGTTTTTCTCCTGGTTTCTCTGCTCGTCCTGCTGGTGGAGGCCGACCACGACTCCAACGGTGAGATCATTTACATCCAATCAGACCAGAGCAGGTCGTTAAATCAAATCCAGAGCCGCTGTTTATGAACCAGTGCAGCGTTAGGTTTAAATAACTGTTTAATAACTGTGATCGAGAATCAACAAATATTTATGAACCAGTGCAGCGTTAGGTTTAAATAACTGTTTAATAACTGTGATCAACACTGGAGTAAAGTCCAACTCACAAAATGAAGTTCATGTTCATTATCAATGTTTGTAAAATCTCACAGTTTGTAACCTGAAGTCTGATTTTGGAGTCAATAATGCAGTTAATGACTTTTCAGTCAATATTATTGGTGTATTCAAAAATCACTCGTTCTGTAAAGTCTGAACAAAAATCAGCAAAAGTGAAGGATCCTAATTCTCTCAATCTTTTGTTCACAGACACAGGAGCACAAGAGATGACGACAGGTAACCATACACCTGTGCCTAATACCATAATGACTGTAAAATACCCATGATCCTTCCTCTGATGAGGTTTTGATGGTTTATTACGGTAATTACAGCAGTAAATCATGACCATGATCACTGCAGTGTTTTTATCATCCCCCTGTTAGTAAGGTTATTACGGTAATTACAGCAGTAAATCATGACCATGATCACTGCAGTGTTTTTATCATCCCCCTGTTAGTAAGGTTATTACGGTAATTACAGCAGTAAATCATGACCATGATCACTGCAGTGTTTTTATCATCCCCCTGTTAGTAAGGTTATTACGGTAATTACAGCAGTAAATCATGACCATGATCACTGCAGTGTTTTTATCATCCCCCTGTTAGTAAGGTTATTACGGTAATTACAGCAGTAATTCATGACCATGATCACTGCAGTGCTTTTATCATACCACTTTTAGTAGGGTAATTACGGTAATTTCAGCAGTAATTCATGACCATGATCACTGCAGTGCTTTTATCATCCCCCTGTCAGTACGGTTATTACGGTAATTGCAGCAGTAAATCATGACCATGATCACTGCAGTGTTTTTTTATCATTCCCCTGTTAGTAGGGTTATTACGGTAATTACAGCAGTAAATCATGACCATGATCACTGCAGTGCTTTTATCATTCCCCTGTTAGTAGGGTTATTACGGTAATTACAGCAGTAAATCATGACCATGATCACTGCAGTGTTTTTATCATTCCCCTGTTAGTAGGGTTATTACGGTAATTACAGCAGTAAATCATGATGATGATCACTGCAGTGTTTTTATCATTCCCCTGTTAGTAGGGTTATTACGGTAATTACAGCAGTAATTCATGACCATGATCACTGCAGTGCTTTTATCATTCCCCTGTTAGTAGGGTTATTACGGTAATATATTTTGACCTCATGACGGAGAGTTTTTTCCTGCTTTGGGTTCCAGATTAAAACGGCCTCAGTAAATGTGGTCATGCTGTAGACCTTTTCCTCTTTTGAGGATCCCACCCTTAATCATATCCTGTTCCTGGTCCTGGTCCCTGTCTGGGAAAGATTTAAAGGGGCCTTTGCTCACTTGAGTTAGCCTTCGTATTTGAGAGACTGTCTCACTCAGAGAACCCGAGACACCTGGCGTATAGGGGGCGTGTCTTCAAGAAACACGCCAAGGACGTACGAGAACCTGGACCTGGCCCCGCAGAGCTGAGGGTGGCACACAGGTGTGTCCACAGGGCCAAGACCTGAATGAGGTCTGGTTTCTAATGTCCCATCTAATCTGATCTAATATAATCTAATCTGATCTTTATTTAATATAAATACATCATAGTTTTTGTGCTGGACTAAATTATTGATTTTGTTGTTTTTGAAATAATTGAAATATTTACTTTTGTATTTCAATGGAAAGTTTTTTTTGTTTGTTTATTTTACCAGAAGAGCTTTATTTAGATTAAAAATGTCCTTTGCAACAATGTCCTGGCCAAGCCAGCAAATGAAATAATTGTTTTTGTGGTTTCTTGTATTTAGGTAAAACTTTAGAATTGTTGTTTTTGATGTTTTTCTTTAACTGTGGTTGTTTAAATAAAATTTAAAAAACTGTTTTGTCTGATTTCAGAGAGCATGACCCTGCTGTCACCAGACACTGGCGGTGAGTCACACTGTTTATGATGAACCATGTAGCACTGCAGCTTGTTTACAATTTATTGTTTTATTAATAGATTAATGTATAATCACTCTTCAGGCTGTTTACATCATTAAATAAATTAATTAATTAGTATGTAATTCACCTTAGAATGTTTGCGTTATGATTTTATTAAGCTTCAACAATTTCACCTCAGATTGTTCACAGCATTATTTTAATAAATAAATTCATAGATAACCACACCCCCAGGTGTTTACATTTTTATTTTAATAAACTAATTAATATATGATTAAACCTCAGACTGTTAGATTTCTTTATTAATATAAAATTCATGTATAATCACAATTCAGACTGTTTTAATCGTTATATTAACAGACTAATAAATTTATCATCACGCCTCAGGCTATTGACATTTTTATATTGGTAATTAAATAAAAAATCACAGCTCAGACTGTTTATATCATCATTAATAAACTTCCCTGATGTTTTTAAACTTTTTGCTCTGTTAACATAAATCAATTTGATTTCTTTCAGACACAGGCAGCTCTGAGACGGCTGATGGTGAGACAAGCTCTTAATAATTTATATTAATGCACATTAATAAACACTAAGACAAATTAATGCACATTAATAAACACTAAGACAAATTAATGCACATTAATAAAAAATTAACACACTTCATAAACATAAATAAACACTAAGACACATTTATAAACTTAAAAAACAATAAGACACATTAATAAACAGAACAGGAACAGTAGAATAAAGACGTTCTGAGGAACAGTAGAATAAAGACGTTCTGAGGAACAGTAGAATAAAGACGTTCTGAGGAACAGTAGAATAAAGACGTTCTGAAGAACAGTAGAATAAATACGTTCTGAAGAACAGTAGAATAAATACGTGCTGAGAAACAGTAGAATAGAGACGTTCTGAGGAACAGTAGAATAAAGACGTTCTGAAGAACAGTAGAATAAAGACGTTCTGAAGAACAGTAGAATAAATACGTTCTGAAGAACAGTAGAATAAATACGTGCTGAGAAACAGTAGAATAGAGACGTTCTGAAGAACAGTAGAATAAAGACGTTCTGAAGAGCAGTAGAATAAAGACGTTCTGAAGAACAGTAGAATAAATACGTTCAGAAGAACAGTAGTATTAATCCTTGTGGGTAATCGGGGACATTTTTGTCCTTGCAGACATTTTTTTGCTTAACTTTTGGCCATAACTCTGGCAGTGTTACTCAGTATTGAATGACCTTTTGTAGGAAGGTTTTTTTCAAGGAAAACCTTTAAATTGAAAGTTTGATTTTTGTCAGAGGTCAAGGGTTACCGTAGGACAAATTTACTACCCTTTGAGGTAGACTGATCATTTCAGTCCTCTGGTGAGCAACAAGTGAGATAAAGAGGTGCTTTATTGCGGATGAGACCATTTTGAGCCTGTAACCAGAAAAAGTTGATTTCAACACGTGAACCGTGACAATGCTCTCAGACTCAAAGCGGTCAGTGACGTCTCATCCGCAATAAAGCACCTCTTTATCTCACTTGTTGCTCACATATAGATATAACTTTGGTTCTGACAGGACAGCAGCCTGTAACTGAGTAAACTCACTAACTGTTTGTGTTGACTTCACAGTGAGCTCTGTGAGCTGCAGGGCAGGGCCCACACTTTGATTCACTTTAGAGGGTGCATGTATGTTTGAGTGTGAAAGTTTGGTAAAGACATGTTATCAGACATTAAAAGTTCTACAGTAAGGTCAGGCAAAGGTCAGTCTCTCCACCTCAGACACACACACAGACACAGACGATGCACAGACCTACAACAGGAAAAATGAACTTCAGTGTTGACCTCTCCATCCCCTCTTCATACTGTCTGTGTCTTCTATGTCCAGCTGATTCTGAGTGATGATTGTTGTTTACAAAATAGTTGAAACATGGAGGATAAATGCTCAAATTGATAAATACAATGATGGTTTTAAAATTGTTTTAGGGAAAGTGGACAACAGCAATGCTAGAGTATTTTTATTGTTGTTTTTACCACAAAGAATGGCCATTGTTTTATCCATTATTTATCCATTCTTACATCATGTAATCAAGTTGGCATTGAAAGGGTTAAAATAAAATAAAATAAATAATTTTATATTTGGTATTTTTGATTAGAACTGAAGTTGACTAAATGATTTGAGCAACAAAAGTAAAAAAGAAAAAATAATCTGTTATGTTTTTATAGCAGCTTTGGGAGAGGACAATAATGTCCTCAGATTACCACAAAGGGTAGAAAGTTAAAGCGACCCACAAGGGTTAAGGCTTTCTGAGGAACAGTAGAATAAAGAGGCTCTGAAGAACAGTAGAATAAAGAGGCTCTGAAGAACTGTAGAATAAATACGCTCGGAGGAACAGTAGAATAAAGAGGCTCTGAAGAACTGTAGAATAAAAACGCTCGGAGGAACAGTAGAATAAAGAGGCTCTGAAGAACAGTAGAATAAAGAGGCTCTGAGGAACAGTAGACTAAAGAGGCTCTGAAGAACAGTAGAATAAAGAGGCTCTGAGGAACAGTAGACTAAAGAGGCTCTGAAGAACAGTAGAATAAAGAGGCTCTGAGGAACAGTAGAATAAAGAGGCTCTGAGGAACAGTAGAATAAAGAGGCTCTGAGGAACAGTAGAATAAAGAGGCACTGAAGAACAGTAGAATAAAGACGCTCTGAAGAACAGTAGACAAAAGAGGCTCTGAGGACCAGTAGAATAAAGAGGCTCTGAAGAACAGTAGAATAAAGAGGCTCTGAGGACCAGTAGAATAAAGAGGCTCTGAAGAACAGTAGAATAAAGAGGCTCTGAGGAACAGTAGAATAAAGACTCTCTGAGGAACAGCAGAATAAAGAGGCTCTGAGGAACAGTAGACTAAAGAGGCTCTGAGGAACAGTAGACTAAAGAGGCTCTGAGGAACAGCGGAATAAAGACGCTCTGAAGAACAGCAGAATAAAGACGCTCTAGAGAACAGCAGAATGAAGACGCTCTGAGGAACAGTACAATAAAGACGCTCTGAGGAACAGTAGAATAAAGACGCTCTGAGGAACAGTAGAATAAAGAGGCTCTGAAGAACAGTAGAATAAAGACGCTCTGAAGAACAGTAGAATAAAGAGGCTCTGAGGAACAGTAGACTAAAGAGGCTCTGAAGAACAGTAGAATAAAGAGGCTCTGACGAACAGTAAAATAAAGAGGCTATGGGGAACAGTAGAATAAAGAGGCTCTGAGGAACAGTAGAATAAAGACGCTCTGAAGAACAGTAGAATAAAGAGGCTCTGAGGAACAGTGGAATAAAGAGGCTCTGAAGAATAGTAGAATAAAGATGCTCTGAGGAACAGTAGAATAAAGAGGCACTGAAGAACAGTAGAATAAAGACACTCTGAGGAACAGTAGACTAAAGAGCTCTGAAGAACAGTAGAATAAAGACGCTCTGAGGAACAATAGACTAAAGAGGCTCTGAGGAACAGTAGAATAAAGACGCTCTGAGGAATAGTACAATAAAGAGGCTCTGGAGAACAGTAGACTAAAGAGGCTCTGAGGAACAGTCGAATAAAGAGGCTCTGAGGAACAGTAGAATAAAGGTGCTCTGAGGAACAGCGGAATAAAGACGCTCTGAAGAACAGCAGAATAAAGAACAGTAGAATAAGAAGAACAGGCTCTGAGGAACAGTAGAATAAAGACGCTCTGAAGAACAGTAGACTAAAGAGGCTCTGAAGAACAGTAGAATAAAGAGGCTCTGAGGAACAGTAGAATAAAGAGGCTCTGAGGAACAGTAGAATAAAGACGCTCTGAGGAACAGTACACTAAAGAGGCTCGGAGGAACAGTGGAATAAAGAGGCTCTGAGGAACAGTAGAATAAAGAGGCACTGAAGAACAGTAGAATAAAGACACTCTGAGGAACAGTAGACTAAAGACGCTCTGAAGAACAGCAGAATAAAGACGCTCTGAGGAACAGTAGACTAAAGAGGCTCTGAAGAACAGTAGAATAAAGACGCTCTGAAGAACAGTAGAATAAAGACGCTCTGAGGAACAGTAGAAAAAAGAGGCAATGAAGAACAGTAGAATAAAGACACTCTGAGGAACAGTAGACTAAAGAGCTCTGAAGAACAGTAGAATAAAGACGCTCTGAGGAACAATAGACTAAAGAGGCTCTGAGGAACAGTAGAATAAAGACGCTCTGAGGAATAGTACAATAAAGAGGCTCTGGAGAACAGTAGAATAAAGACGCTCTGAGGAACAGTAGAATAAAGGGGCTCTGAGGAACAGTAGAATAAAGGCGCTTTGAGGAACAGTGGAATAAAGACGCTCTGAAGAACAGCTGAATAAAGAACAGCAGAATAAGAAGAACAGGCTCTGAGGAACAGTAGAATAAAGACGCTCTGAGGAACAGTAGACTAAAGAGGCTCTGAGGAACAGTAGAATAAAGACTCTCTGAGGAACAGTAGACTAAAGAGGCTCGGAGGAACAGTAGAATAAAGAGGCTCTGAGGAACAGTAAAATAAAGGCACTCTGAGGAACAGCGGAATACAGACGCTCTGAAGAACAGCAGAATAAAGACGCTCTGAAGAACAGCAGAATAAAGACGCTCTGAGGAACAGTAGACTAAAGAGGCTCTGAAGAACAGTAGAATAAAGACGCTCTGAGGAACAGCGGAATACAGACGCTCTGAAGAACAGCAGAATAAAGACGCTCTGAAGAACAGCAGAATAAAGAGGCTCTGAGGAACAGTAGACTAAAGAGGCTCTGAAGAACAGTAGAATAAAGACGCTCTGAAGAACAGTAGAATAAAGACGCTCTGAGGAACAGTAGAATAAAGACATTCTGAGGAACAGTAGACTAAAGAGGCTCTGAGGAACAGTAGAATAAAGACGCTCTGAGGAACAGTAGAATAAAGAGGCTCTGAAGAACAGTAGAATAAAGACGCTCTGAGGAACAGTAGAATAAAGACATTCTGAGGAACAGTAGACTAAAGAGGCTCTGAGGAACAGTAGAATAAAGACGCTCTGAGGAACAGTAGAATAAAGAGGCTCTGAGGAACAATAGAATAAAGACGCTCTGAGGAACAGTAGACTAAAGAGGCTCTGAGGAACAGTAGAATAAAGACGCTCTGAGGAACAGTACCATAAGAGGCTCTGGAGAACAGTAGACTAAAGAGGCTCTGAGGAACAGTAGAATAAAGAGGCTCTGCGGGACAGTAGAATAAAGGCGCTCTGAGGTACAGCGGAATAAAGACGCTCTGAAGAACAGCAGAATAAAGACGCTCTGAAGAACAGCAGAAAAAAGACGCTCTGAGGAACAGTAGACTAAAGAGGCTCTGAGGAACAGTAGAATAAAGAGGCTCTGAAGAACAGTAGAAAAAAGAGGCTCTGAAGAACAGTAGAATAAAGACGGTCTGAAGAACAGTAGAATAAAGATGCTCTGAAGAACAGTAGAATAAAGAGGCTCTGAGGAACAGTAGACTAAAGAGGCTCTGAAGAACAGTACACTAAAGAGGCTCTGAGGAACAGTAGAATAAAGAGGCTCTGAGGAACAGTAGACTAAAGAGGCTCTGAGGAACAGTAGAATAAAGACGCTCTGAGGAACAGTAGACTAAAGAGGCTCTGAGGAACAGAAGAATAAAGGCGCTCTTAGGAACAGCAGAATAAAGACGCTCTGAAGAACAGCAGAATAAAGACGCTCTGAGGAACAGTAGAATAAAGAGGCTCCGAAGAACAGTAGAATAAAGAGGCTCTGAGGAACAGTAGACTAAAGAGGCTCTGAAGAACAGTAGACTAAAAAGGCTCTGAGGAACAGTAGAATAAAGACGCTCTGAGGAAAAGTAGAATAACGAGACTCTGAGAAACAGTAGAATAAAGGCGCTCTGAGGAACAGTAGAATAAAGACTCTCTGAAGAACAGCAGAATAAAGACGCACTGAGGAACAGCAGAATAAAGAGGCTCTGAGGAACAGTAGACTAAAGAGGCTCTGAGGTACAGCAGAATAAAGACGCTCTGAGGAACAGTCGAATAAAGAGGCTCTGAGGAACAGTAGAATTAAGACGCTCTGAGGAACAGTAGAATAAAGACGCTCTGAGGAACTGTAGAATAAAGGCGCTCTGAGGAACAGCAGAATAAAGAGGCTCTGAGGAACAGTAGACTAAAGAGGCTCTGAGGAACAGTAGACTAAAGAGGCTCTGAGGTACAGCAGAATTAAGGCGGACTGAGGAACAGTAGAATAAAGATGCTCTGAGGAACAGTAGAATAAAGACGCTCTGAAGAACTGTAGAATAAAGGTGCTCTGAGGAATAGTAGAATCAAGGCGCTCTGAGGAACAGTAGAATAAAGAGGCTCTGAGGAACAGTAGAATAAAGAGGCTCTGAGGAACAGTAGAATAAAGAGGCTCTGAGGAACAGTAGAATAAAGGCGCTCTGAGGAATAGTAAAATTAAGGCGCTCTGAGGAATCGTAGAATTAGGGAGCTCTGAGGAACAGTAGAATAAAGAGGCTCTGAGAAACAGTAGAATAAAGACACTCTGAGGAACAGTAGAATAAAGACTCTCTGAGGAACAATAGAATAAAGACTCTCTAAGGGACAGCAGAATAAAGTCGCTCTGAAGAACAGTGGAATAAAGACGCTCTGAGGAACAGTAGAATAAAGCTGCTCTGAGGAACAGTAGAATAAAGACGCTCTGAAGAACAGAGGAGTAAGAAGGCTCTGAAGAACAGTGGAATAAAGAGGCTCTGAAGAATAGTAGAATAAAGACGCTCTGAGGAACAGCGGAATAAAGACGCTCTGAGGAACAGTAGAATAAAGAGGCTCTGAGGAACAGTAGAATAAAGGCGCTCTGAGGAACAGTAGAATTAAGGCACTCTGAGGAATAGTAGAATTAAGGAGCTCTGAGGAACAGTAGAATAAAGAGGCTCTGAGGAACAGTAGAATAAAGAGGCTCTGAGGAACAGTAGAATAAAGACGCTCTGAGGAACAGTAGAATAAAGACGCTCTGAGGAACAGTAGAATAAAGACGCTCTGAGGAACAGTAGAATAAAGAGGCTCTGAGGAACAGTAGAATAAAGACGCTCTGAGGAACAGTAGAATAAAGACGCTCTGAGGAACAGTAGAATAAAGACGCTCTGAGGAACAGTAGACTAAAGAGGCTCTGAGGTACAGTAGACTAAAGATGCTCTGAGGAACAGCGGAATAAAGACGTTCTGAAGAACAGTAGAATAAAGAGGCTCTGAGGAACAGTCGAATAAAGACGCTCTGAGGAACAGCAGAATAAAGACGCTCTGAGGAACAGTAGAATAAAGAGGCTCTGAGGAACAGTAGAATTAAGACGCTTTGAGGAACAGTCGAATAAAGAGGCTCTGAGGAACAGTAGACTAAAGATGCTCTGAGGAACAGTCGAATAAAGACGCTCTGAGGAACAACAGAATAAAGAGGCTCTGAGGAACAGTCAAATAAAGACGCTCTGAGGAACAGCAGAATAAAGAGGCTCTGAGGAACAGTAGAATTAAGACGCTCTGAAGAACAGTAGAATAAAGAGGCTCTGAGGAACAGTCGAATAAAGACGCTCTGAGGAACAGCAGAATAAAGACGCTCTGAGGAACAGTAGAATTAAGACGCTCTGAGGAACAGTAGAATAAAGAGGCTCTGAGGAACAGTAGAATTAAGACGCTCTGAGGAACAGTAGAATAAAGAGGCTCTGAGGAACAGTAGAATTAAGACGCTTTGAGGAACAGTCGAATAAAGAGGCTCTGAGGAACAGTAGACTAAAGATGCTCTGAGGAACAGTAGAATAAAGACGCTCTGAAGAACAGTAGAATAAAGAGGCTCTGAGGAACAGTCGAATAAAGACGCTCTGAGGAACAGCAGAATAAAGAGGCTCTGAGGAACAGTAGAATAAAGACGCACTGAGGAACAGCAGAATAAAGAGGCTCTGAGGAACAGTAGAATAAAGAGGCTCTCATGAACAGTAGAATAAAGACCCTCTGAGGAACAGTCGAATAAAGACGCTCTGAGGAACAGTAGAATAAAGATGCTCTAATTTAGTAACACCTGAACAGTAGAATAAAGAGGCTCTGAGGAACAGTCGAGAATAAAGGCGCTCTGAGGAACAGCAGAATCTTCTGTTTCTAAAATCTATACTTTTCTACCTAGTTTTCTAGATTTCTGGTTTATTTCTCTGCTGTCCTTTTTCTCCTTACAGCCTTAGCAGCCAATCAGGTGTCAGCACCTGGTACGTGTCACAAAGATGATTATAATCTACACATGCCAACTGGAGTTTTGATGATGAATTCATCTTTTGATTCGATTTCAGGGCCTGCTGCTGTATCTGCAAACAGCGCAGAAGATGGTGAGACACAACAACAACACGTGTATTTCTATACATGTACATATAGATATAGATATAGATATAAATAGGTAGATATTAGGGGAGCAACAATACATGTATCTGTATTGAACCGTTCGATACAGTGGCCTCGGTTCGGTACACCCGATGAACTGAACAATACACAGTTTTGATTTTATTTATTTGATTAACTTCTGACGCGGTGCTATGCACTGAAAGTTCAGTGAATCTGTGTTCCACTACTCCGGGCTGCATTGTCGAGCACAGATCCACTGAGCTGTGCGCAGCACCTCCCCTTTCATTTGGCCAAGCTGCTGAGACAGAAGAAGCTACATACGCTAGGGCGCTGCAACGTGGTGAGTGCTTTACCTTCAGCAGAAACTGAAGACCCTCCACTATCATTCAGATCTGGCGTTTGGGACTACTTTTGCTTCCGTGTTAAGTGTGACCCTGATGGTAAGCGTGTCGTGGACAAAAACACAACAGTATGTCAGAAGTGCAACACGATGCTAAACTACGCCGGGGGAAAACAACAAACGCCGACATCATCCCGGTGTTAAAACAAGTGGAACCAGACAGAAACAACAAGCAGCACACATGCTACAGACTTTACCTGGGTCATTTAGACAGCCATTAGCACATGATTCAAAGAGGGCAAAGGAAATCCACCGGGCCATAGCTACTTTTATTGCTGTCAACATGAGACCCTTTTCTGTAACGTCGGGTTTCAGGACATGGTACAGACACTTGGTACACTTATAGCTCATTCTTTGTAATATTTACTCTGCTGCTAAGAATGCACCACATATGACGGGTGAGTTCTCTATTAGATACATTTATTTTTTTTACTTATTCTTATTTTTCCATGGTGATGTTTTTGATTTTTATGATTCTAAGTATGCACTGAAGAATGTTCCTGGTTTAGCTGCAAGAGTTACATATAATTCAATTGAATGAAAATGTATTCTGAGTTGAAACAAATGTTGGTTATTTTAATAAACCACAAGTAAAGAAGGCATTGACATTTCTAATATTTTATATCGAGAAGGTATCGAACCATGACAGAAACATATCGAACTGAACCGAACCGTGAATTATGTGTATCGTTGCACCCCTAAAATATATATATACATATATATATATATATATATATGTATATATATATATATATATATATATACATATATATATATATTATGTATATGTATATATATATATATATATATATATATATATATATATATATATATATATATATATATATATATATACAGTCATGGAAAAAATTATTAGACCACCCTTGTTTTCTTCAATTTCTTGTTAATTTTAATGCCTGGCTCAACTAAAGGTACATTTGTTTGGACAATTATAATGATAACAACAAAAATAGCTCATGAGAGTTTAATTTAAGAACTAAGAACTATTCATTTTCCATGGTTTTCTTGATAATAACCAAAATTACTTAAATTCTTACATCAATAGCTATGGCATTGTACCGCCAAAAACACTACTTTTAAGCATTCCAAGTTTTCTTTTCTGTTTGCTTTAATCACATGATACACACAAGAGTTAATACTTGATTGCATAACCATTGTTTTTGATGACTGCAGCCATGCGTCTTGGCATGCTCTCCACCAGCTTCTGACATTGTTCTGCTGTCACAGCAGCCCATTCCTGTTGGACAAATTCAAACACATTTTCTTTGTTTTTGGGCTTGTGGTTCTCCATTTTGAGTTTGATGATTTTCCACAGGTTTTCAATTGGATTAAGATCTGGTGATTGAGCAGGCCAAGGCATGGTGCGAATGTTGTGGTTCTCCATCCAGGCTTTAACTGACCTTGCCGTGTGGCAAGGGGCATTGTCTTGTTGGAAAATCCAGTCATTGAGGCAGGAAAGAGTTTTCCAGCTGATGGAAGAAGACTGTTTTCAAGGGTAGTCCTGTACATGACCTGGTTCATTCGGCCTTCACACAATTGCATTTGCCCTGTTCCACTCAGACTGAAACAACCCCAGATCATGACTGATCCACCCCCATGTTTTACTGTAGGGGCAAGACAGTCTGGGTTGTAAGCTTCTCCAGGCTTCCTCCTAACCAGTAAGTTGGCTGGAGTGGGCATCAATTCAAAATTGGATTCATCACTGAAGAGAACCTTAGCCCAATCATCAACAGTCCAATCCTTGTGGTCTCGAGCAAAGAGTAACCGGCCTTCCTCTGCCTTTCATTGATGAAGGGCTTCTTCGTGCTCTGTGTGACTTCAAACCAGCTTCAACAAGTCGGTTTCGAACTGTCCTTGCTGAACAAGTCACATTTCTCGACAGTGGCCACTCATTTTAAGGTCCCTGGAGGTCTGGACGATTCCTGACACAGGAACGGATGAGTGCACGGTCATCTCGTGGGGTAGAAAGACGTTTCCTGCCACGGCCAGGTAGCAATTTGGTAGTGCCATGTTCAGCTTGTTTTTTGTTGTTGTAATGAACGGCTGTCTTGGAGATCTTCAGTTTTTTCGCTACCTGTCTCTCACTCATGCCAATTTCCAGCAGTGCCAAGATGGCTGCCTTTGTGGCTTCACATAATTCTTTTGTTTTAGGCATTATGTGAGAGCTGACAACTTCTGAGTTGTGCTACGGCTTGAATGTAAGCAGGAAACCACTCTAGGCCTTTGCATGTGCAGTGCTGCTTGTGACATGAAATGGCCTCTTATATACCCTGGGAATCAATTAAACTTAGAATGTCAAATAGGACATAAAAGTATTATGTGACCAGCTGCATTTTTTGTTGTGTTCATTGTATTATACGTTTAGTGGTACCAGATATTAGAATGAACAAGAAATTGAAGAAAACAAGGGTGGTCTAATAATTTTTTCCATGACTGTATATATATATATATATATATATATATATATATATATATATATATATATATATATATATATATATATATATATATATATATATATATATATATATATATATATATATGTAGCAGTTGAAGCTTCTTGTGAAGTGGGATGTAAAGAGAGACCATGAATGACCTTCAGAAACTCCTGAAACATCGAGCAGACGGGAAAAAGAGTCAGAATGACCTCCACTGATCCAGAGAATTTAACATGAACTCAACCACAGCAGAGGAAAGGAGCCTGGACTTTAGATAAGTCTGAGGGCAGAGACTCGGCTGTGGACACAGGCTGCAGCTCACAGTGTCTGTGAGTGAAGCAGCTTCTGTCCCAAAAACAATCAGAGGGCTGACATAGTGATGGAGAAGCTCTGCTGTGATCGGCCTGAAGGAGGAGACCCAGAAACATGTTTACGTCCACAGAGCTGCAGCAAACATGTGCAGCTGAGCTCGTCTTTATCTTATTATTATATTGTTATTATCTTATTCTGAAAGTGTTTGTCAAGTCCTTACCTCTAATTTAAAGTTTGATGTATTATCATTATTATTATTATTATTATTATTGTTGTGATTTACCTCTAATTTAAAGTTTGATTTGTTATCATTATAATATTATTATTGTTGTTGTTGTGTTTTACCTCTAATTTAAAGTTTGATTTATCATTATTATTATTATTGTTGTTGTGTTTTACCTCTAATTTAAAGTTTGATTTATCATTATTATTATTATTGTTGTTGTGTTTTACCTCTAATTTAAAGTTTGATTTATCATTATTATTATTATTGTTGTTGTGTTTTACCTCTAATTTAAAGTTTGATTTATCATCATTATTTTTATTATTATTGTTGTGTTTTACCTCTAATTTAAAGTTTGATGTATTATCATTATTATTATTATTATTATTATTATTATTATTATTATTATTGTGATTTACCTCTAATTTAAAGTTTGATTTGTTATCATTATAATATTATTATTGTTGTTGTTGTGTTTTACCTCTAATTTAAAGTTTGATTTATCATTATTATTGTTATTGTTGTTGTGTTTTACCTCTAATTTAAAGTTTGATTTATCATCATTATTTTTATTATTGTTGTTGTGTTTTACCTCTAATTTAAAGTTTGATTTATCATCATTATTTTTATTATTGTTGTTGTGTTTTACCTCTAATTTAAAGTTTGATGTATTATCATTATTATTATTATTATTATTATTATTATTGTTGTGATTTACCTCTAATTTAAAGTTTGATTTGTTATCATTATAATATTATTATTGTTGTTGTTGTGTTTTACCTCTAATTTAAAGTTTGATTTATCATTATTTTTATTATTGTTGTTGTGTTTTACCTCTAATTTAAAGTTTGATTTATCATTATTTTTATTATTGTTGTTGTGTTTTACCTCTAATTTAAAGTTTGATCTTTTATCATTATTTTTATGATGACTGTTTTCAGGGGGGGACAGCTCCGACTCCGACGAGGGGGGGAAGAAACATGTACAGTCCAGATCTCGGAGCCCCGCCCACCCTGTGCAGAGCCCCGCCCTCCAACAGCAGAGCCCTGCCCACAACCAAAGCCCCGCCCTCCCTCCACAGCCAATCAGCTCTCAGAGAAAAGCTGCTGTAAGGAACCGGAAGTCCAAGAGAAGATCCAGGACCAACCGCCGACAAATATAACGCACACAAATTCACAAACACATTCACTCGTACAGAGTCTGCACTGACGTCAGTCTGAGCTCCAGACTCAAGCCCCGTCCACTGAGGGTCAGACAGCGGCGTCTGTCACAACTTAAAATCTTTCACTTCGCTCGGGACAAGTCTAGTGTTTATAGAAGGCCAGACTGGTGTTGAATGTAGATTCAGTCTGATTTATGTACCAAGACTGTCCCTGAGCAAATTTGTCTGGAATCTTTGTTTAATAAAGCATGTCAAAATAAAATCATACCTTTGTTTAATAAAGCATGTCAAAATAAAATCATACCTTTGTTTAATAAAGCATGTCAAAATAAAATCAAACCTTTGTTTAATAAAGCATGGACAAACACAACTACAGGACACCACACAAAGAGACCATCTGATCAAGGTAACAACACAGAGAGATAATATGAACAAGATAACAACACTAAGAGATAATCTGATCAAGGTAACAACAAAGAGAGATCATCTGATCAGGGTAACATCACTAAGAGATAATCTGATCAAAGACACAACACAAATAGATATCCTATCAAGGACACAACACTAAGAGATAATCTGATCAAGATAACAACTCTAAGAGATAATCTGATCAAGATAACATCACTTAGAGATAATCTGATCAAGGCAACACCAAAAAGAGATCATCTGATCAGGGTAACATCACTAAGAGATAATCTGATCAAAGACACAACACAAATAGATATCCTATCAAGGACACAACACTAAGAGATAATCTGATCAAGATAACAACTCTAAGAGATAATCTGATCAAGATAACATCACTTAGAGATAATCTGATCAAGGCAACACCAAAAAGAGATCATCTGATCAGGGTAACATCACTAAGAGATAATCTGATCAAGGACACAACACAAATAGATATCCTATCAAGGACACAACACTAAGAGATAATCTGATCAAGGTAACAACAAAAAGAGATAATCTGATCAAGGTAACAACACAAAGAGATAATCTGATCAAGGTAACAACAAAAAGAGATAATCTGATCAAGGTAACAACACAAAGAGATAAGTTCAGGGTAATAACACTAAAAGATAATCTGATCAAGGTAACAACAAGCAGAGATAATCTGATCAGGGTAACAAAACTAAGAGATAATCGGATCAAGGACACAAAACAAAAAGATAATCTGATCAAGCTAACAACGAAAAGCGATAATCTGATCAAGATAACACAAAGAGATAATCTGATCAAGGTATCAACACAAAGAGATAATCTGATCAAGGTCGCAACACTAAGAGATAATCTGATCAGGGTAACATCACTAAGAGATAATCAGATCAAGGTAACAACGCAATCTGATGATCTGATCAAGGACTAAAGGACAAGACATGGGGCCCTAATCTGCTGGCGCAGCACAGGGTAGCACAGGGAGGTGGAGCGTTGTGCAGGGGTAATTTCGTCGTGCACCACCATGCGCAGCCAATTTGGCAAATTGGAAGACCTACTGGTCAGAGATGGGTGTGGTGGTCCAACCTGATCTATTGGGTTCACTCTGGCGAAGCGCTTGGTGCAGCGGTAATGTTTCCTGAAAGGCGTACACGTCACCAATACCTCAGAGGCAGCTTTCCAGAATGTCAATTCTGACTTGGCATGAGCTCCCAACGCTGACCCGAGATAAATCTGTCACCGAGTTTTTCATTCAGCTCATCAAAGTAAAGAAAACTTGGGAAACACTGATGGGCAAAGATCCAGGAACAGGAAGTTAATCTGCAGTTTTGTTTTAAGACCAAAACCAAAAAAAAAAAACACATATCCATCTCCTAAAGTCAGTTATCTAAAACGATATATTGTTCTGTATGATCATAGACTCAGCTGCAGTGACAGCTCTGTCCACTAGAGGCCAGCATGTGGGCAGCACAATGGTCTCACCCAGGGGCGGACTGGGGTGGGGAGGGTGGCCCGGGAAGTCATTGACAGAGAGGCCCACTTCATGTGCGGTGTGCAAAGCCACCAAACAGCGACACAATTTTTCCATACCATGAGGGAAAAAAGACTAATTTAACATTGTTTTGGACCATAATAATATAGCAGGGCTGCCAACTTTTCAAAAAACCTTGGAGTGAGATTTGGTGAAGGCAATCAGAAATTTGCCCGCATACACGGTGACATTTAACACAAAATACCTAATTTTGTGCAGGTTTAATCAGACTAGAACTCAGAAGTAACAAAAAGGTGCAAGTGCGATCAACTAAGGTTAAAGGTAAAAAATAAAATTAAAACAAATGCTATATTCTGCTGTGTCTGATACGTCAAGCTCTTTAGACCTACATAGTGATATATAAACAATAACTATAATGTCATTGTTCCTCATAAGTCTGTGTCCTACCTGTCTACAGGTTTGTGTTCATGCACAACCAGTAGTTCCAAGACCAGGGTTTGCTCACCAAAAACACTGGTCTGATCACCACTACAGCAGCTTTACAAGAATTAAAAGCTCAAAACAATATATATATCTATATGACATTTTTAATGAAAAGCTGAACTAAATCAAACCACACTTTGATTTATTTTTTTATCAAACTGTCAACAAGCAGCAACAAAACAAAATCTGAATATATCACATAACTTAACAATACACAAACCTTTACATAATTAACCAATTAAAGCCTGTTGTATCTTATTTGATACATATGTATTTGATACCTTTATCAAATCAATATGACCTACAAATAAGAAACATCTTATTCAGATAAATGGTAAAAAGTGTCTTTAAATGGATTATCAGTTGCCAACAACAATTAATTCTATCAAATGAGATACCAAAATATATGTGTTAAATTTTATATTCTTTTTTTCTTTGATTTTCGTTGAAAGTAGGATTAACATTTCAGCTCCCAAAAAAAAAAAATTCTGTCTATTATTTGTGCATTCATTTTTTAAAGGGTTAAATAATGTAAGAAAATTAAATATACAATTAGCCTAGATTTAATTTTCCTTTAGTAAATGAACAAAGATTTGGTATCAATTTGTAGGCTATAAGTCCACATTACTATGAACTATCTATTAAAAAAACTTTGAAAATATATGTAGTAATTTTAATTGGAGGACAATAAGGAGTGAAAATTCAGAGTCAGAATTTAATGAGAAACTTGATCTGTTCAAGTTAACATCTAATATTTGTGTCATAAATGAGAGGATGAGGATGTCACAGCCAGGCAGAGGGGAGTGGGAGTTGGGGTTAAAATCTTTCAAGAGTTAAAATTGTCATCTAAAATGTTTATAAGACTTCACTTGTATTGTACAGTCAGAAAACATAACCATACAATTGGAAAACCTTTATTTGTGTTTACAGTGGGGATTTTGGGGGACAACTTTATAGAAGGAGGGGGCACGACCAGTCGTTTAATTTTTGTTTTATTCTAGTGGATAAACTCTGACATACTCGGATGAATGTTTGTCCTTTTAGGCCCCCACACACAAAGACATTTTTACCTCATTTATGCACTGTCCACTAATAATGGCCCTGAGACCCACTTATGGGCCTCCAGCCACAGGTTGAGAACCACTGCACTATAGATTGTATTTGAAGCTTGATCCTTAAAAGATTGCTCACATAATGAAGAATATGTGATCCAGGGAACCTCAGGATGAATGTATCATTTAGAAAACAGTGAGTGAGTGAAGACAGCAGCTCAGATGGACTGATGAACAATGTTGGCTTTTGATTCATCAAAAGGTTGACTCGTCTTTTTTTAAGTCTCTGTGTTCATTTAAAATGTGCTCATGAGCTATCAAGACACAGATTGAAATATAAAATCACACATAGTGACTGACGATCTCTCACTGTCTGCTGGGATGCACCTCTATCTGCACCTTTACGCACACCGGCACAAAGAGGAGCGCGCGTACATGGAAAGTGAAAGTTAAAGTCACACAACCATCCTATAAGTATGTTTTATAGTGGTTATATGGTATTTCTTGGCATTTTCTAGTGGGAACAGGGTGCATACCTGCATATCTTATACATTACACCACACGACCTCTGTGTTCTCTGCGCTTTTATGCCTCTGACTTGAGCGTGAGAAATCGGACGTGTGGCGTGAGTGCATGTGAAAACCAACCAAATGCGTGAGTCTCACGGCTAATGCGTGAGAGTTGGCAGCCCTGAATACATCCATGACTGTCCCCTGTTCGAGCAGCATGATTGACAGGCGACTCTGCCACAGCCTGATCCGCCCCGCCCCCTCTCTCTCATGTTGCGGCCGCGGCCCACAGGCCCACTGGCCCATCGGCCCACCGGGGAATTCCCCGGTAACCCCCGTACGCCAGTCCGCCCTTGGTCTCACCTCTAAGGCAAGTAATAAATGAGCCTGGAGCAGCTGAAAGGTTCTTTCTTCTGCAACATCAACATTAGCCTGGGACTTCAAAATATGTTCTTCAACAGAAAACAAACTAACAGGGCAGTCTTTTGCCGGTCCAACTGATCCTGATACAGGAACATGCAGAGAAAAGGAGTCCATGCTTTGGTTCCTTCTGGTGGACCCTCATTGATCAAGCTTCAGTTCACTAAATCTAAAAGTCATGAAAATATGGTACACCGTTAGCCCGGATTTCATTTGTACTTACAAATTAAATTACAATTTACTTATACAAATCAAGTTTGACTTTATTACTTCAAAATCTGAGTATGTGATCCTTGCTTCCTATCAGATATTAATTTATTGTACTTAAGTTTAACAGTAATGCATGTGTTCACAATTTTACGTTATTCTAGCTTTAATTCATCAAGTTTTAACCCTGATTACTTAAATTTATTGAGTTAACCTTTAACAATGCATTATGGGAAAGAGAAACAGCGCTTTTTAACCGTCAACCATTTCATCACCCTCAGCCAGTTGATGAAGTTGTACTGTGGATACTGAAATTTTGAGACATTTTCAAGACATGGGGACGTGTGGTTTATCAACTGGACTGATAATTTGGACTTGTGGAATCGGACACCGCCTCTTAGTGAACGCCGGACTCTTTGCTGTGCGCACCGCTGTACAGCAGAGAAACAGCAGGCTGAGGCCGGGAGCATCGCCGTCGTTACCGCAGTCTACTGGGATATTGTTGACGCCGAGTCGGACACCGCTTCTCTGGAGTTGGACCCCGCTGTGTACCGCACTTCCGCCGATGAGAGAGGAGGCTAACGCCGGGACGTCCCTGCCAAAATCTACTACATGTGGTGAGTGCCATTAAGCTAACATTAGCCACGGTATTGACTTTTCAGACGGCCATTGAATGTAGTCACCTAACTTTATCACTGCTGTGCTACTTGGAGTTCGGCCGTGTGAGTTTCCTAATGACAGTGACTGAACAGGTGAATACAGGGGCGGATCTAGTCATATGGGGGCCCAAGGCAAACCTAGTCATTGGGGCCCTTCCCTGTACTGTGCTGATAAATTTTTTTAATTATTTTATTTATTTTTCCAACTTATGGAATGGGTGCAGAGAAAAAATAAACAAGGAACTCGGCAGTGGAATAAGTAGTCTAAGTAAGTTTTACCTGTGTTGTTTGGTCTGGTGAGGATCTTTAAAATAAGTAAAAACCATAAATTTATCATTGTAAAACGCTACTTAAAAGTCAGACTTAAAAGAAAGCAAGCAGGCAATGTTTATGCCCTGAGAGTTTAAAAAAAATACATTCAAAGTTCAATATATGGCAAATATTGTTCTTTTCTTTATTACTTTTGCTGTGGCTTCTAATATAGGATGCTTTTCTTTATAAAAAGTGAAAGGTGCTTTTTGATGGGTAACATAGAATTATCTACTAATGTCTTTGTTTCTCTGTTAGGATGTGACCAACAAGGATGGATACAGCCAAACACAACTGGAAATCCTCTGTGTTGATGAAGAAAATCCTCAGATCAACCCGTCCAGTGTGGCAGTTATCTTAGATGGTAATATGGTGATGGATGAACCAGCCGACCTGCATCAGGCTGTCTGTGTCCTGTTTGAACTCATTTCTCCATTATGTAGAGTTTTATATGACACTGACATGCATTCAGTTTCAATAAAAAGATTAATACATGTTTGGACTTTTTCTTTTTTTCCCTAATTTTGTAGTTAATATATTTAAAAAATATGTAATGTATTTACCTTAAATGCTAATTACAATTTATTGGGCACAGGAATTGATAATACTCAAGATTTTAAGTTAATTCAGCTTGACATTAAGCTTATTGTACTTAAAAATAACAATTCCAGAACTTCACATATTTAAGTTTAATTTACTCAAGTTTTCATTGTACATTACTTAATTTTTTTAGGGCAACCACTTTCCTCAGGTTTTTTGAGTAGATTCAACTTATCCGAGCTTACAGTGTAGTCTGGTTCCCCTGTCCCCTAAAATCATTCACAGTCTTTAAACCTAGTACAGGAGGTTGACCACCTACTTATCCGTCTCAATCCTATAACAGAATTTTTTTCACAGAAAGTTGTCCTAGAGGTAGAGCTTCCATTGATTAGGTGACAGTCATTTAAAATAAGATATTGTATCAAAAGGTAGTATGGGAGGTTGAGCAACTACTTAAAAAGACTTAAAGGTCCCATATCTTGCTCTTTTTCTCCAGTTTTTTTTTTTTTTTTGGATCCTCAATGTTTTCATGAAACATCAGTAACATGCTTTGGTCCAAAAAGCCTCTGAATAAAACACAGCTGCTTCATTTCCATGCTCGCTAACTTCTCTGTTCAGAACGACTGGTTTGAGGGCGGTCTTCATATGCTAATGATCCAAAACAGAGCATTCATGATAGAGCAGCGTAATGAGAGCAAAGTGGGCGCTTTAGCCATGACCCGCATACAGTCCTGAGCATAGAAGAACCGTTAATTTGTGATGGTTACAACAGGAAAGCTCACACACACAACATGCTAACCTCCACATTGTCATCATAGTGGGTCTAATTATATTCTGCTATTCTGTGTGGAAGGTGCGCTGAAAGCTCGCCTGCTCCAACCTGGTCTATTCCCGGAGCAGGTGAAGCACACAGTGCAGCATTAATTTGGCTGACAGGCGCACATGTCACCAAAACCTCAGAGGCAGGTCTCCAGAGTGTCCGTGCATTCTTTGTCGCATGTTGTGTAACACACAACACAGCCTTACACCATGGACGCCACTTTGCCCTCAAGGAGGACACATTACAGACTTAAGACGGAGAGGCTGAACCATCTGCAGTGAGCTTGGCAAGAGAGCAGAGACCTCACAGCTCTGTCTTTAAATGTGCTCATATATGACAGTTTATACATTTTTGCCAGAGTTTACTCAGTTACAACACAGATACACAAAATCATTCATGGGAAAAATACATTTGATCTAAAAACGTCTCCCTCCTCTTCCTCCTCTTGGACTGCTGGTTGGAGAAGGGTTTTTTGTGTGTTGTGGTTATTATTGCGCGCTTTGTCTTTGTTATTTTGCTCTCTCTGTTGGTGCGGTATAAGTCAAAGGATTTATGGGTTAGTCTTATCAGGCTTCAGTCAGGAGCGTCAGGGCCCTGTCAGACTCGTACTTCGTTGTTATGGTGTTCGGGCGTGGGTCCACGGCCTGGCTGCTTGTTTCTCTCCAACAGTCTTACAGTGAGCTAATTAGAGGCTGTTAGCATGCTAACCCGCACATGCACCGGGTAACACTCTCTCAGATTTATCTCCCTCTTTGTCTCCGTGTCCTCGCCTGAACCCTCGGTTATTCAGCTTTAACGGCGTTCGTGTTTAGACCATCGCCACTCGCTGGTTTACCCACAATGCAGCTCTGTTTACAGGAGTTCAGCTGACCAACAGCTGACGTCTCTGCAGAGACGCTGACTGACGGTCCAGGTTTGATCCTCGTTCTGTTCTCGTGGTCACGGCTCAGAGCTTCAAACATCAGGAAGCCTCAGTTATGGTTTTCTTAAACATCTCAGTGAATTATTTGATTGTTGTCACGTGCACGTTTGACTTTGTGTTCAGTATGTCAACAACATTTATTTTAGCATTTTAAAAAGAGCGTCAACACCTTCAGCCTGGAGACCGTGAAGCTCCACAGGAGACCGAGGACTTACAGAGGTCCACGAGACCCCATAACATCGTCACGCTCATCACAGACCAATCACAGGCCTAGCATGACGTAGCAGCTATGCCCTGCTGTTAGCCGTTAGCTTAAACTACATTTAAGCTCTTAGACTGCAGTATGACGGAGCAGCTACGCCCTGCTGTTAGCCATTAGCTTAAACTACATTTCAGCCCTTAGACTGCAGTATGACGGAGCAGCTACGCCCTGCTGTTAGCTGTTAGCTTAAACTACATTCAAGCCCTTAGACTGCAGTATGACGGAGCAGCTACGCCCTGCTGTTAGCTGTTAGCTTAAACTACATTCAAGCCCTTAGACTGCAGTATGACGGAGCAGCTACGCCCTGCTGTTAGCTGTTAGCTTAAACTACATTCAAGCCCTTAGACTGCAGTATGACGGAGCAGCTACGCCCTGCTGTTAGCTGTTAGCTTAAACTACATTTAAGCTCTTAGACTGCAGTATGACGGAGCAGCTACGCCCTGCTGTTAGCTGCTAGCTTAAACTACATTTAAGCTCTTAGACTGCAGTATGACGGAGCAGCTACGCCCTGCTGTTAGCTGCTAGCTTAAACTACATTTAAGCTCTTAGACTGCAGTATGACGGAGCAGCTACGCCCTGCTGTTAGCTGCTAGCTTAAACTACATTTAAGCTCTTAGACTGCAGTATGACGGACCAGCTACGCCCTGCTGTTAGCTGTTAGCTTAAACTACATTCAAGCCCTTAGACTGCAGTATGACGGACCAGCTACGCCCTGCTGTTAGCTGCTAGCTTAAACTACATTTCAGCCCTTAGACTGCAGTATGACGGACCAGCTACGCCCTGCTGTTAGCTGTTAGCTTAAACTACATTTCAGCCCTTAGACTGCAGTATGACGGAGCAGCTACGCCCTGCTGTTAGCTGTTAGCTTAAACTACATTTCAGCCCTTAGACTGCAGTATGACGGAGCAGCTACGCCCTGCTGTTAGCTGTTAGCTTAAACTACATTTCAGCCCTTAGACTGCAGTATGACGGAGCAGCTACGCCCTGCTGTTAGCTGTTAGCTTAAACTACATTTCAGCCCGTAGACAGTCGTTTTACATGAAGTTAAACCACACAGAGGATCATTGCTGTTAGCTGTTAGCTTAAACTACATTCAAGCCCTTAGACTGCAGTATGACGGAGCAGCTACGCCCTGCTGTTAGCAGTTAGCAAAAACTACATTTCAGCCCTTAGACTGCAGTATGATCTGCAGGAAGACAGCTCGCCCTGCTGTTAGCCGTTAGCTTAAACTACATTTCAGCCCTTAGACTGCAGTATGACGGAGCAGCTATGCCCTGCTGTTAGCTGTTAGCTTAAACTACATTTCAGCCCTTAGACTGCAGTATGACGGAGCAGCTACGCCCTGCTGTTAGCCGTTAGCTTAAACTACATTTCAGCCCTTAGACTGCAGTATGACGGAGCAGCTACGCCCTGCTGTTAGCCGTTAGCTTAAACTACATTTCAGCCCTTAGACTGCAGTATAAGCCCTTAGACTGCAGTAAACTACATTTCAGCCCTTAGACTGCAGAGGAAGTGGATCTGCAGGAAGTGGCTGAAAAAGGTCGTCGGTTTGAGTGGAGCTTCCAGAAAATTCCTGAAACAAGGAAACATGTTTGTGAGCTGCAGCCGTCTCGTCTGAGTTTTTCTGTTTGCTTCATTTATCAAACTTCATTAGGAATGAAACTTGAGTTCTTTAGAGTTCATTTAAATTCTGATATAAAAACATCAACATTAATTTAACAAAGTCAAACCCGAGTAAAGCCAAGCCTTCGTCTGTTTGTTCATTTGTTTGTTAAAACGTTTGTTTGTGTGTTTGTTAGTTTGTTTGATTGTTGTTTTCATCAGTGGTTTGCTTGTTTTAAAGTTTTTGATTTTGTTATATTGATTCTTAGTTTGTTTGTTTGATAATTAGGTTGTTTTTTGTTTGTGAGTAAGTTAGTTATTTTGACTGTGATTTTTATGTTGTTGTTTGTTGTTAGTGTACTAGTTTGTGTGATTGTTGGTTTGTTTTGCAGTTTGTACTTAGTTTAGTTATTTTGTTAATTGTGATTATTAGTTTGTCAGTATAATCAGATATGTTATTAGTAAGTAAGTTTAGTAAGTTTGATTTGTTTAGATTGTTTTTTCTTAGTTTGAGGGTTTGTTTTTTTTGTAAAAAGTTTGTTTATTAGAAAGTTAGTTGATTGGTTTATGAGTTAGTTATTTTATTAATAAGTTAGCTGGTTAATTAATTGGTTTGTTTATGAGTCAGTCAGTTAGTAGGTAAGTTTGTTGGTTAATTTGTTATTTTGTCTGTTATTAAGTAGTTTTGATCTGATATAATAAGAACATGAGGGATGATATATATGTATATATATAAAGAGTGATGTGATGGCATCCTTCTGTGTCTTTGTTTCTGCACCTCAGTCAGGTGTGCAGCGGGGGGGGGGGGGTGTATAAAGCAGCTTCAGCCTCTGAGCTCGGATCACAAACTGAAGAACAGCAGAGACGACGACATGATCAGACGGTGAGTCTTTAAAAGAGCTCAGACTCTGAGTCTGCTCCTCAGTTAGCTTGTTTAGTACTTTGTTAGTTTGTTTATTTGTTAATTTGTAGCTTTGTTAGTTTTCAGATCATTAGTTTGTTTTGTAGTTGGTCTGTCTTTAGGTATTTTGTTAATTTGGTTATTAGTGAGTAACTTTGCTTTTGTTTAGTTAGCTGTTTGTCTATATGTTAGATCGTTAGCTGGATAATGTGTTAGTAGCTTGTTTGTTAATTAGTTTGTTTATTGTTGTTTAGTAGGTTGTAAGTTTTTTCATTTTTATAAATAAGTTGGTTAGTTAGTTTATTAGTTACTTTGTTAGTGTTTTGTTTGCTGGTTTGTTACTGAGTAAGTTTTGTTTGTAAGTTAGTATTTAGTTTATTTCTTGCTTTGTTTTTTATTGTTTGTTTGTTTATTGGTCAGTTTGTCAGTCAGACGTGAAGGACACATTGACTCTTTTACCAGGAAGTCCCACTGAGATTAAAAATCTCTTTACAGGAGAAAGAACATGTAAAAAGACTTTTTCAACTCCATGATGTTTCAGGGTTGATTCAGGAGCTCAGGTCTTTTGTTCTCGTCCAGCAGCTCGGTCTCCATACGTCAGAAAAGAACCGAAGCTTTGTCTCTTTTTTAAGGGGGGGGGGGGGGGGGGGGGACACAAAGAAACAGTCATTAACCTGTAGGCTGCAGGACGGTGTCACCTGGCAGCTCAAATCACATTCATCAGAGCATCACCGCTTTTAGGGATCAATGACAAGATCCTCCAGCGATTAGACCAGACCAGGACAGACAGAGAATATAGAAATATAAACTAAGATTCTCCAGCAATTATACCAGACCAGAACAGACAGGAAACATAGACATAATAAGATTCTCCAGCAATTAGACCAGACCAGGAAATACAGAGGATATAGATATATAAACTATGATTCTCCAGCAATTAGACCATACCAGGACAGACAGGAAACATAGATATATAAACTAAGACTCTCCAGCAATTAGTCTTGACCAGGACATACAGGACGCATAGATATATAAACTATGATTCTCCAGCAATTAGACCAGACCAGGACGGACAGGAAAAACAGATATATAAACTAAAACTCTCCAGTGATTAGACCAGACCAGGACATACATGAAACATAGATATATAAACTAAGATTCTCCAGCAATTAGACCAGACCAGGACATACAGAGAACATAGACATTATAAGATCCTCCAGCAATTAGACCAGACCAGGACATACAGAGAACAAAGATATGTAAACTAACATTCTCCAGCAATTAGACCAGACCAGGATGGACAGGAAACATAGACATAATAAGATTATCTAGCAATTAGACCAGACCAGGTGATACAGAGAACATAAACATAATAAGATCCTCCAGCGATTAGACCAGACCGGGAGGTGTGAAACTATGGGGATCAGACAGTTTCTAGTGGACAAAGGAGGAATTGCATATTTTGGACCTCAGCAGTTGCTTTTTTCAGACCTGTTTTAAGTTTTTATGAAAAAAAACATTTATATTCTTCATGTTTTACCTTTTAAACATTTGAATCTCTACTCGTGGTTTAAAAATGTTACACCTGTTACCGTTAAAAATGTCGGTAATCAGGAGAGTTAATAGCTCGTCACTGATTGTTTATTTATTAGAATGTAATCTTTTTTTCATTGATTTGTTGTGTTTTCAGTCAGAAGGGATTTTTTTCTTTAAAAATCTGAGTCAAACCAGCTGAAGAGCAATTTAAGTGATATCAATCACTTATTAAACCAGAGTGTGTAATTGTTTCTTTGTTTATCTGTTGTTTGTTTGTCCTTGTGTTTGTTTCTCTTTGTGCTTTGGTTGTTTGATTGATTTCTTGATTGTTTGCATGTTTGTCTTTGTGGGTTTTTTTGGTTATCTTTATGTTTTTTTGTTTGTTGGTTTGTCTTCTGTTTTTATTTATTTGATTTATTGTGAGTTTGCGTGTGTTTGTGTTTGTTATATTTGTTTGTTATATATGTTTATTTTTAGTGGTTTTTGTTTATTTTGTGTCTGTTTATTTGTTTTTGTTGATTTTTGTGTTTTTTTGTTTGTTTGTTTGTTGTTGCAGGTGTGTTCTGCTGCTGCTCCTGGCTCTCTTCACTGTGTCTCATGCAGCTCCAGTTCCAGGTAAACGTTCCTGTTGTGTTTTTGCAAACACGAATTAAACGAGTTTATAACAAAATTAAGCAATGAAAACTAAAATAATTAACTTACTAACAAAAAAAGTTTGAATGATGTCCAGACCACACGATAACAAATAAAAAAACTTAATGAACAATAGCTAATGGTTTAAGCTAACTTTCGCTGTCCCATTTTTAAAACGATCTTCAAACTTCAAACCAACAGAAATATAAAATGACCCTGAAACAATTCAAGTTTTGAAACTTCAAATAAGGCGTCAGGATCAGCTATGACCTCTGACCTCTGTGTGTCACATTTCAGACCGAAGCAAACCCGTGATCGACTACATAAACGGTAAAGTATATATGCTCTGCTAACTTGAGACTCTAACAGCTACGCAGACCAGCAGCTAATGAGCATTTAGCCTTAAGCTACACAAAACACTTTCTAAGAATCCCCTTTTCATTAATCACAATCAGTGACCTGCTGTAATGATCCTGTCCAATCAGTGACCTGCTGTAATGATCCTGTCCTATCAGTGACCTGCTGTAATGATCCTGTCCAATCAGTGACCTGCTGTAATGATCCTGTCCAATCAGTGACCTGCTGTAATGATCCTGTCCAATCAGTGACCTGCTGTAATGATCCTGTCCTATCAGTGACCTGCTGTAATGATCCTGTCCAATCAGTGACCTGCTGTAATGATCCTGTCCTATCAGTGACCTGCTGTAATGATCCTGTCCTATCAGTGACCTGCTGTAATGATCCTGTCCTATCAGTGACCTGCTGTAATGATCCTGTCCAATCAGGTGTCAGCTGTGATTATACTCTGTCATGATTAGCTATTTATTTATTCTGAATCCTTTTTCTAATGTTGTAGGCAGAGCCACAGATGCCCCTTCGACCTCAGTCCCAGGTAAGACCATGTTGCTCAGCTGTTTCCCTGGTAACACATTAGACTTGCATACTAAGGAGCTGTTTTTGGGTCACCATGGTAACAGCTGTTTTTGTTTCACTTAGATGACAGCAGTGAAAAGACAAGGACAGACGGTGAGTGTTGAGCTACAAAACAACCATAGTGACACAGTCAGCTACAATCGGACAGCAAGCTACAATCAGACAGCAGACTACAATCAGACAGCAGACTACAATCAGACAGTAGACTACAATCAGACACCAGACTACAATCACACAGCAGACTCAAATCAGACAGCAAACTACAATCACACAGCAAACTACAATCGGACAGCAGACTACAATCAAACAGCAGACTACAATCAAATAGCAGACTACAATCAGACAGCAAACTACAATCAGACAGCAAACTACAATCGGACAGCAAACTACAATCAGACAGCAGACTACAATCAAACAGCAGACTACAATCGGACAGCAGACTACAATCGGACAGCAGACTACAATCAAACAGCAGACTACAATCGGACAGCAGACTACAATCGGACAGCAGACTACAACCAAACAGCAGACTACAATCAGACAGCAGACTACAATCAGACAGCAAACTACAATCAGACAGCAAACTACAATCAAATAGCAGACTACAATCAGACAGCAGACTACAATCAGACAGCAGACTACAATCAGACAGCAAACTACAATCAAATAGCAGACTACAATCAGACAGCAGACTACAATCAGACAGCAAACTACAATCAGACAGCAAACTACAATCACACAGCAGACTAAAATCAAACAGCAGACTACAATCAGACAGCAGACTACAATCACATGGCAGACTAAAATCAGACGGCAGACTACAATCAGACAGCAGACTACAATCGGACAGCAAACTACAATCAGACAGCAGACTACAATCGGACAGCAGACTACAATCAAACAGCAGACCACAATCAGACAGCAGACTACAATCGGACAGCAAACTACAATCGGACAGCAGACTACAATCAGACAGCAGACTACAATCAGACAGCAGACTACAATCAGACAGCAGACTACAATCGGACAGCAAACTACAATCAGACAGCAGACTACAATCGGACAGCAGACTACAATCAAACAGCAGACTACAATCAGACAGCAGACTACAATCGGACAGCAAACTACAATCGGACAGCAGACTACAATCAAACAGCAGACTACAATCAGACAGCAAACTACAATCAGACAGATTAGATTAATCTAATCTAATCTAATCTAATTTAATTTAATCTAATCTAATTTAATCGAACTATCAGACTCCTCAGACATTACTCTACAGAATAACTACAGTCAGACATTACACTGGACATCAGAATGTTTCTATGGTCTCCATGTGTTTTAGGTTCTTAAATTTGGACATATCTTTTCCTCACATCATGTCTTTATTTTAGGAGCTGCTGATATCTCTAATGACATGACACCAGGTAACTTTTTCATATTCTCTGTTTGTTTTTCTGTTTGTCCAAGAGCAGCTCATTTTGAGCAGCAGTGTGAAGTGTGAAGAGGAACAGGGTTAGGGCTAACAAAATGAAGAAGACATAAGAAGGAGGAAGGAGGAAATAAGTGAAGGAATGAAGAGACTTAGGGAAAGAGGAAATAACTGCAGACAACAGGTGAGAAACAAAAGATAATGGGGGGAGGGAACAAAAACAAAGAACAAGGAAACACCCATATATATTTATACTTCCTGGCCAAAACCTCCTGTTGGATAATTACTGCATGGGTGATAGTCTGTTTAAGAAGGGTCAAACCATTGGCATCAAGCAGAGAAAACATCTAAGGAGATTGAAGAAACTACTAAAACTGGGTTAAGAACTGTCCAACACATTATTAAAAACTGGAAGGATAGTGGGGAACCATCGTCTTCAAGGAAGAAATGTGGTCAGAATAAAATCCTGAATGATGGTGATCGGTGAATCACTTAAACGTTTGGCCAAATCAAATCAAAGAAAAACAACAGTAGAACTCAGGGGTGTGTTTAATAGTGAAAGTAAGAGCATTTCCACACACACAATGTGAAGGGAATTCAAGGGATTGGGACTGAACAGCTGTGTAGCCTTAAGAAAACCACTAATCAGTAAGGCTAAGCAGAAAAAAGGCTTCAGTTTGCTAGGGAGCATAAAGATTGGACTGTGGAGGACTGGAAGAAGGTCATGTGGTCTGATGAGTCCAGATTGACCCTGTTCCAGAGTGATGGGACCATCAGGGGAAGAAGAGGTAGAGCCAGCTGCACTACAGAACATGTGCCACTTCATAAACAAGCTTTCATCCAGACGGAGTGGAGCAGAAGAATCTGTGCTACAGAGAAGTTTGTGGTACTGTTGTCTGTTTTTCGTTTAATCAGGAAATGTGGTCCAGATCTGGTAAAACTGCCACTGAAGCTGTTAGCATCTATGCTAATCGCTGTATGAGCAGTCTCTTCCTGCTCTAATGGACTGCGATTGGATCGGCCTGATTATAGACATTGAATCAGGAGGATCCAGCTGCAGTGCACAGCTAATTGATGAAACAAACGTTACTTTATGTTAATATTCACAGAGTGACAAACATTTTCATTTGTCAGACGCTGCAGAACCTTCGGCTGATCCAAACAGTGACCTTCAGCCAAAAGCCGATTCCAAGGACACCGACGCCGAAGCCGGGACGGAGGCCACAGACGTGGACGAGGAAGACGAGAAGGACGAGGAGAACAAGGAAGTTGAGAAAGACGCAGTCTCACAGACAGACGATCGGCTGTACAGTGAGGACGCCATGGGAGAGGAAGACGTCAGTAATCAGTCAATGGACAAAAGCGAAGGAGAGGAAGACCCGGAAACACCTGATGAAGGTCAGAACATGAGCTTACATGACAGCAGTGAGGACGTGGACAAAGGGGTGGAGTCAAAAGATGGCGAGGACGGTGTTAGCTCCAAGGAGCAGGAGGGTGGCAGTGAAACTGAGGCTGAAATTCAGGACAGCAAAGAAAACTACGACCAAGAAGACGAGGGGGCGGAGCCATCCGAAGACGAACAAGCAGCGACCTCGGAGGAGCTTGACGGAGAAGAGACGAACGACGAGAAAAGTGGAAACGTAGAAGACGTCGACCATGAGGTGGTTCTGAGCGAGAACGATGAAGGTGACAGCAAGGAAACTGGCAACGGTAGCGACAACAATGACAACGACAAGAATGACCACGCCGACGACACAGGTGACAAGGACAGCGACGTCAGTGATAGCGGCGCTGAAAACAGCAGCAGTGCTAACAGCGACAGAGACAATGATGGCGAGGACGAAGGTGACGATGAACCTGCTGCAGCTGAGGTTCAGGTGGACGGTGACGGAGGCAGCCAAGCCGACACTGAGAGTCACGATGCTGACGCTAACGACAGCAGTCATGGCGCCGATGAAGGTGATAACGATGGGAACGGAGGAGGCAGCCATGACGCCGCCGCTGAAGGAGACGACAGCAACAGTGATGACGACGAAGCAGGTGAAGCAGAAGACGGTGATGCGAGTAAAACTGACGGAGCGGATGATGACGTCGATGTGGTCGGGGAAGTCGTGAGTGACGCCGTCGACAGCGAAGCAGACGAGAGCGACGGTGACAACGGAGACGTCGACCCTCAGTCGAACACAACGGACGCGCCTGATGACGACGACGACGACGACGAGCTGCACGACGACTCCGAACAACCTGAGAGCGACGCTCCCGACACCCCGAGTCCAGACGCTCCCGACTCCACTGAAGGTAGAGAAGGACCACAGAAGGTCAAAGGTCACAAGTGATATCGTTAGCCAAGTAGTTTTCAGATTCAGAAAAGTTAATAAGAGTTTTCAAAATGCAAAATAATGTTTAAAACAAAGATATAAAGTTGTTTCCATAAACAGGAGAGAAAAGATAAAATGATTAAAATGGGACATCGATTGCTTTAGATTAAAAATAAAATATTTAAGATTAACGTTAATTTAAAATTAAAGATAAAGAGATGATAGAAAGCATTTCATTTAGTCAAACATTCCTTTTCCTCATGGTGATTGTGCACCATTGTCAAAATCCTGATGAGACTCTTTGGCCTGGATCAACGTTGTATAAGTAAAGTCTGATTGATCTGAGCTGTTCAAACTGTCATGGAGAATCTCTCGCTCCTGAAGCCTGAGTCGGTCTTAAGGCAAGCAGCATGAACGAGGCTCTATCCTGAAGCTTTTCAGTCGGGCCTCTAACCGATCGTTTGTGCTCTGACTGTGTCCCGTTAAAGAGCTAGATCAGGATTTCTGTGACACAAACTGGGCTCACATGGCGCTGACGTGGTGTCAGTAGGATGGAAATTCACCTCCTCGTCATCACGTTGTTTTTACTAAACTGAAGCGGGACGGAAGTTTGTTAGAAGTGTAACTGCGGTGGAGTTTGTCTGGAGGAGAGAAGGTTGCTTCCTTCTGTACCGTGCCGATCAAACCAGATCTGACTATCAATCACAGTCGTGTGGGTTAGAGTTAATCTATAAACTTAAGTGTGAGGGTTGATCTATAAACTTAAGTTTTGGAGTTGATCTATAAACTTAAGTTTTGGAGTTGATCTATAAACTTAAGTGTTGGGGTTTGCTTTTAACTTAAGTGTTGGGGTTGATCTATTAACTTAAGTGTTGGGGTTGTTCTATAAACTTAAGTGTTGGAGTTGATCTATAAACTTAAGTGTTGGGGTTGATCTATAGACTTCAGTGCTGGGGTTGATCTATAAACTTAAGTGTTAGGGTTGTTCTATAAACTTAACTGTTGGGGTTGATCTATAAACTTAACTGTTGGGGTTGATCTATAAACTTAAGTGTTGGGGTTGTTCTATAAACTTAAGTGTTGGGGTTGATCTATTAACTTAAGTGTTGGGGTTGTTCTATAAACTTAACTGTTGGGGTTGATCTATAAACTTAAGTGTTGGGGTTGTTCTATAAACTTAAGTTTTGGGGTTGATCTATTAACTTAAGTGTTGGGGTTGATCTATAAACTTAAGTGTTGGGGTTGATCTATAAACTTAACTGTTGGGGTTGATCTATTAACTTAAGTGTTGGGGTTGATCTACAAACTTAAGTGTTGGGGTTGATCTATTAACTTAACTGTTGGGGTTGATCTATAAACTTAAGTGTTGGGGTTGATCTACAAACTTCAGTGTTAGGGTGGATCTATAAACTTAAGTGTTAGGGTTGATCTATAAACTTAAGTGTTAGAGTTGATCTATAAACTTAGCCCTCCCGTTATGTTACGGATCAAGTTGACCCATTTTAAAGTTTGTAAGTTTAGGAAAAATAGTTTAAAGTATTTTTTTAGTATGAAACTTCTTCTGTTTACCTAAAATAGTGTATCAACATACAAAATGAAAATGGTTCATCTCACATATTTGCAACCTTCCCTGCATGTTTATATTACATAGATACTGTTCGGGTCAATTTGACCCCGAAGTCAAAGTGGAGGTAAGGAACACCATCGCACTAAACATTGATAGAATAGTTAGTAATGGAGTTAGTAATGAATGGCTTGGGAGGATCTTTTTGTTTTTGGACATCTTTTGGATAAATAAACATGCACCGATCAAATTGACCTAGGAACATCATTGCTGTTCCTGACAAATGAACACAACAGGACGGTTAAGTGTTGGGGTTGATCTATAAACACTAAACTAAACCTGCAGGAGCTGGAGATAAAGTCTTGTTGGTCCCGGTCTCACCTTAGAGTCCTTGTTGTCCTGGTCTCACCTGAGAGTCCTTGTTGGTCCTGGTCTCACCTGGGTGTTTCCTGGTGGTCCTGGTCTCACCTGGGTGTTTCCTGGTGGTCCTGGTCTCACCTGGGTGTCTCCTGGTGGTTTTGGCACTGTTCTGTGTTTGATGTTCACAGCTGAACGTTTACCTGTAGCAGGTGTGAAAAAGTAAAGCCTGTAAAGTCCCTGATGTTTGGTTTCACTGAACTTGTCCATTCGGTTAACTGAATCAATGCTAATGCTAATGATGCTAAGGCTGTTCCCATGGATACACGATGTAGCTGTCTGCTGGTTTGACCCCTGACTGTTGTTGTGTCCCATTGTTGGTTTCAGTAGTGAGGTAGACTGGTCTGATGCACACTGCTGATTATTCTGGTGGGTCTGACATCCTGGTATTTTGGGATGGTTGGTGTGTCACGTGTTGGTCAGATGAGGTCACGTGGTGAGTGGAGAGTGGTGAGCGGCGAGTGGCAAGCAAGTGCATTGACTCCAGTCTGTGAGATTCATTTGTGGGCGTGGCCTGACTTTTAAATAACAAGTTCTCTGGTTTTGGATTACAGGGACATCTGCCGACAAATTGGACAAACAGGACAACTCTGCCCCCACCACAGCCGGTAATGGTTACACCTCACTGTGACATCACATCCAATCACAGCCTGGAGCCTCAGGAGTTTACCTGAGGATCAAAAAAGATCACATCATGTTTGTTTATCAGAACATTTACACTCAATCTCCATTCATCTCTTTCAGTCATGAAGTAGATCTGCTCGACCAATGACGTGTGAGCACTCGCCGACCACAGGTATCATCACCACACAGTCACACAGGTGCTATTCTTTATGAAGAGTGTGAGCTTAAGGAGTTTGGGGACAGCAATTAGAACGACACAGTAAGAGCAAACCACCGAATAACCACCAATGACAGAGTAGCTCATGGGCGAATCAAAATCCACTGCACCGGGGTCCATCGCCGAGTTTCTGGTCCCTGTTAGCAGTTAGCCACCATTCTTTTAAAAACACGACAGATGTCAACATGTGTTCATCACATGTGTTCATCTTTTAGTTCTCAGAGGTGTTCTATAACCAGCTATCAGCAACATAACCAGCTATAGCCAACATAACCAGCTATCACCGACATAACCAACTATCACCGACATAACCAGCTATATCCGACATAACCAGCTATATCCAACATAACCAGCAAATACAAACATAACCATCTATAACAAACATAACCAGCTATCACCGACATAACCAGCTATATCCAACATAACCAGCTATCACCGACATAACCAACTATCACCGACATAACCAGCTATATCCAACATAACCAGCTATATCCAACATAACCAGCTATCACCGACATAACCAGCTATATCCAACATAACCAACTATAACCGACATAACCAGCTATCACCGACATAACCAGCTATATCCGACATAACCAGCTATATCCAACATAACCAGCTATCACCGACATAACCAGCTATATCCAACATAACCAACTATAACCGACATAACCAGCTATAACCGACATAACCAGCTATATCCAACATAACCAGCTATCACCGACATAACCAGCTATATCCAACATAACCAACTATAACCGACATAACCAGCTATAACCGACATAACCAGCTATATCCAACATAACCAGCTATCACCGACATAACCAGCTATATCCAACATAACCAGCTATCACCGACATATCCAGCAAATACAAACATAACCAGCTATAACTTACATAACCATCTATAGCCAACATAACCAGCTATCACCGAGATAACCAGCTATCATCAACATAACCAGCTATCAGCAACATAACCAGCTATAACTTACATAACCAGCTATCACTGACAAAACCAGCTATCACTGAAAAATCCAGCTATAACCGACATAACCAGCTATAACGAACATAACCAGCTATCACTGACATAACCAGCTATCACTGACAGAACCAGCTATAACCGACATAACCAGCTATCACTGACATAACCAGCTATCACTGACAAAACCAGCTATAACCGACATAACCAGCTATCACTGAAAAATCCAGCTATAACCGACATAACCAGCTATAACGAACATAACCAGCTATCACTGACATAACCAGCTATCACTGACAGAACCAGCTATAACCGACATAACCAGCTATCACTGAAAAATCCAGCTATAACCGACATAACCAGCTATAACGAACATAACCAGCTATCACTGACATAACCAGCTATCACTGACAGAACCAGCTATAACCGACATAACCAGCTATCACCAACATAACCAGCTATCACCAACATAACCATCTATTCCCAACATAACCAGCTATCACCGACATAACCAGCTATCACTGACAGAACCAGCTATAACCGACATAACCAGCTATCACCAACATAACCAGCTATCACCAACATAACCATCTATTCCCAACATAACCAGCTATCACCGACATAACCAGCTATCACTGACAGAACCAGCTATAACCTACATAACCAGCTATCACTGAAAAATCCAGCTATCACCAACATAACCAGCTATAAACAACATAACCAGCTATCACCAACATAACCAGCTATCACCAACATAACCAGCTATCACCAACATAACCAGCTATCACCAACATAACCAGCTATAACTGACATAGAAACGTTTCATCAATCTCACAACAAGCTTTTGTCAGTATATAAAAGATGAAATCAACATTGCAACAACATATTAATATTACTATCATCAATGAATATAAATTATCATCAATACAACAATGTATCATTAATACAGTAAAAACAACCCATTATCAACCTAAAAACAAGCTATCTGCACTTTAGTAACAACCATTTATCAACAGTCATCTCATAGCTGCTAGCTATCTTACCCATTCACCACAGTGCGATACAAAGAGCTAAACTGCGGTCTCAGCTCCATTTAAAGATTCCTGATCACAGAATGGGTTTATAATTTATATAATTTTCATTTATTTACTGTATTTAAGCTGTGTTTTTTTTCTCCACAGAGCCAATCACACAGCAGAATATGGTTGCCATGACAACAATGCCAAGCTGACTTAATGTTCAACTAAACTTCCTGATGCTTCACAACCAAGCTCCTTTCTGATTGGACATCGCCATAATGCAATCTTCCTACTCACCTAATCTATCAAATTTACTCTTTCCTCCTCTGCCTGTGTAACCCTCTGTCTGTCTCACTCTCTGTCTGTCTCACCCTCTGCCTGTCTCACCCCTGCCTGTGTAACCCTCTGTCTGTCTCACTCTCTACCTGTCTCACCCTCTGCCTGTCTCACCCCTGCCTGTCTCACCCTCTGTCTGTCTCACTCTCTGTCCGTCTCACCCTCTGCCTGTCTCACCCCTGCCTGTGTAACCCTCTGTCTGTCTCACTCTCTGTCTGTCTCACCCCTGCCTGTCTCACCCCTGCCTGTCTCACCCTCTGTCTGTCTCTCCCTCTGCCTGTCTCACCCTCTGTCTGTCTCACCCCTGCCTGTCTCACCCCTGCCTGTCTCACCCTCTGTCTGTCTCTCCCTCTGCCTGTCTCACCCTCTGTCTGTCTCACTCTCTGTCTGTCTCACCCTCTGCCTGTCTCACCCCTGTCTGTCTCACCCTGTCTGTCTCACCCTCTGTCTGTCTCACCCCTGCATGTCTCACCCTCTGTCTGTCTCACTCTCTGCCTGTCTCACCCCTGCATGTCTAACCCTCTGTCTGTCTCACTCTCTGCCTGTCTCACCTCTGCATGTCTCACCCTCTGTCTGTCTCACCCTCTGCCTGTGTAACCCTCTGGCTGTCTCACCCTCTGCCTGTCTCACCCCTGCCTGTCTCACCTCTGCCTTTTTCACCCTTTGCCGGTCTCACCTCTGCCTGTCTCACCCCTGCCTGTCTCACCCTCTGCCTGTCTCACCCTCTGTCTGTCTCACCCCTGCCTGTCTCACCTCTGCCTTTTTCACCCTTTGCCGGTCTCACCTCTGCCTGTCTCACCCCTGCCTGTCTCATCCTCTGCCTGTCTCATCCTTTGCCGGTCTCACCTCTGCCTGTCTCACCCCTGCCTGTCTCATCCTCTGCCTGTCTCATCCTCTGCCTGTCTCACCCCTGCCTGTCTCATCCTCTGCCTGTCTCATCGTCTGCCTGTCTCACCTCTGCCTGTCTCACCCCTGCCTGTCTCATCCTCTGCCTGTCTCACCCCTGCCTGTCTCACCCTCTGCTTGTCTCACTCTCTGGCTGTCTCACCCTCTGTCTGTCTCACCCTCTGTCTGTCTCACCTCTGCCTGTCTCATCCTCTTCCTGTCTCACCCTGCCTGTCTCACTCTCTGGCTGTCTCACCTCTGCCTGTCTCATCCTCTGCCTGTCTCACCCTCTGCCTGTCTCACCTCTGCCTGTCTCACTCTCTGCCTGTCTCACCCCTGCCTGTCTCACCCCAGCCTGTCTCACCCCTGCCTGTCTCACTGCATCTCTTGCACATCTCTCTCTTTCTGATGTTTTCTAAAGTGAATTTTAGTCATGATGATTGAATATTAATAAAGATTATTGATTTTTTTATTCTCAGAGGAAATGCTAATAAAGTTTGAATTGTCCGATATTTTTATATACATTTTTATACATTTTTATACATTTTGTCATACATTTTTTCTCTGCCCAAGGCCTCTCTGCATCTTCATTTCATTACACACATTAATTAATTAATTGATTGATTGATTATGCATAATTGATCCTTGAAAACCCAGTTAAGCATTACTCAGATCAATAAGGTTTTTACACTGAGGATATTCCTCTAATCAAAACAGTATGTTTGAACTAGAAATTCTAAAGATCAATAACATATTAATAACTTAATATTCATCTGAACAATAAACTATTTATGTATTAGATATTCCAAAGACCAATGAAATATTAACATATAAATATTCCTTAGATCAGGAACGTTTTCCTACCTTTATTTATTTGATATAAACTAAGTTCAATATTCATTAGTGACACCAAGTGAGAGGCTCATTTGGTAATGAAATGTCTCATTATACAGATGTTATATCTAAAACCATTTTAACATTGGCGTGCCTTAGACCTTCAATATCACACTGACTCTCACACTGCCCTTCATCTTATATCTTAACAGCTGTTTGTTTTATTGATTTGAACCTTAGTCCTGCCTCCCCGAAGAGCACCTGATGCTCCATGTCACACATCTTAGCACAGCTCATCTTTATCTCAAGGGGAATTAGAGATAAGAACCGAAAAACAATTCCAATGAGGGTTGATAACAACTTACTCAATGAATCTGTCTCGTTATGTTTTGTCCTGCATGCTTTGAAAATAAAGAGGCCCCTAACGAGGCCCCGCTCTGCTTAGAGGCAGTTAGCAGAAACAATACTGTCAACATTCTTCCAGTGACCGAAATTTCATTTTTACTGAAGAGTGAAAACAACAGTGGCTTTCAGAATTATTGATTCACTGATATTTAGTTTAATGAGTTTGACATCGTCACCTCTAACATCTCTGAAGGCCCTTTGGTTCGCCACAAAAATCCAACAGGAATAAATAACTGAATCAATATTGATTAGAGAATCATTAAATAATCGTTTTGATAAGTGAATCATCAAAGAATCGTATTGATAAATGAATCATTAAATAATCGTTTTGATAAGTGAATCATCAAAGAATCGTATTGATAAATGAATCATTAAATAATCATTTTGATAAGTAAATCATTAAAGAATCGTATTGATAAATGAATCATTAAATAATCGTTTTGATAAGTGAATCATTAAAGAATCGTATTGATAAATGAATCATTAAATAATCATTTTGATAAGTAAATCATTAAAGAATCGTATTGATAAATGAATCATTAAATAATCGTTTTGATAAGTGAATCATTAAAGAATCGTATTGATAAGTAAATCATTAAAGAATCGTATTGATAAATGAATCATTAAATAATCGATTTTATTAGAGAATCATTAAAGAATCGTATTGATAAGTGAATCATTAATGAACTGTATTGATAAGTGGATCATAGAAGAATCATTATGAGAAGGTGGTTCGTGAATGCCTCTGCTTCAAAAGACTCCAAAACTCCGATGATAAAGAAGATGATGAAGATGATGAAGATGCAAGGCCCTTTTGCTTCACAGTTAGAGATGATGTGATGATGATCATCTTCATAATGATGAACATGATGATGATGATAAAGATCAAATTCATGATGATGATGAAGATGAAAACAAAGTTAAGATGAAGATAGAGATAAAAATTACAAAGAAAAAGATGATGGTGGTGATGATGATGAACATGATGATGATGATGGTGATGATGATGATGATGAGGGTGGTGGTGAAGATGATGAAGATGATGATGAATATGATTAACATGATTATAATGAGGATGATGAAGATGATGATTATGATGATGATGAAGATCATGATGATGATGATGATGATGATGGTGATGATGAAGATGATGATGATGATGAAGATGATGATGATGATGAACATGATGATGATGAAGATGATGAATATGATTAACATGATTATAATGATGAAGATGAAGATTGCCATGAACATGATGATGATGATGATGGTGATGATGATGGTGATGATGATGAAGATGATGGTGATGAACATAATGAAGATGAACATGAACATAATGATGATGATGATGATGAAGATGAAGACGATGATGACAGGAAACAAAAGCGAGGCTGCCAGGCTGGCGCCCTGGCACAGCTAAGGAGACGGCCACACAAACCGCCGCTGCCCAGCATTTTTCTCTCAAATGCCAGATCGCTCGCCAACAAGTTGGATGAGTTGAAGCTTCAGCTGGCAGCAGACAGACTTGTAAGGGACTGCTGCATTCTGCTGATCACGGAGACCTGGCTTCACTCATCCATTCTGGGCATGGCTATAGAGCTAGCAGGCCGCACAGCACACAGACACGACAGAAGCTGCGACTCCGGTAAGAGCAGGGGAGGGGGACTCTGCATCTATGTGAACAACAGCTGGTGCACGAACGCCACTGTTATCAACAGGCACTGCTCAGCGGACCTGGAATTTATCACAGTTAGGTGTAGGCCCGCGTACCTTCTGCTTGAGTTTACCGTCGTCATGGTGACTGCTGTGTACATTCCTCTCGATGCTAACGCTAGCACGGCTCTTAGCCACTTGGACACTGTTCTCAGCCGGCAACAAAACAACCACCCAGAGGCAGTGCATGTGATCGCGGAGGACTTTAACCATGCTGATTTGAAAGTAGTGCTCCCTAAATTCCACCAGCACATTAAATGTGCCACCAGGGGAGCTAAGACGCTGGATAAAACCTACTCCAACATCAGGCATGGATACAGGGCACCCAGCTTCTCCACCTGGGCTCATCTGATCATATGTCGCTGCTCTTGATCCCGGCATGCAAACCTATGAAGAACCAAGCACCCCCACAACACGAACTGTGAAATCTTGGCCTTAAGGTGCCCCTCAGCAGCTGCAGGACTGCTTTGAAAGAACAGACTGGGACATTTTCTGCCACGAGGACCTTGAGGTGTTCACCTCCGCAGTACTTGGCTACATCCAACACTGT